>JAJOOH010071816.1:0-84357 GCA_029582605.1 Solanum gracilifrons
AATTTATTAATTTTAAAGTTTGAATTTAAATTTTCAAAATTTTAAATTGTGAAATTTAAACTTTTATACTTTTAAAGTTTGTATTTAAAACTTTAAAAGTATAATTTTTTTTGCTTCTAATAAAATTATAAGAGTTTTAATAATATTTGTGTAATGTTCCTAATTTTTTAATTTTGATAAAAAAAATTTTAATTTTAACAGTTGGGACCCGATTTCCGATCCGGTCCGCTACCGGTCCGGGACGGGTACACTGATTTTTTTCTGGAATTACCGGTTCTGGTCCGTCCCGGTTCCGGTTCGGTTCCGTCCCGTGGTGGCCGGTTCCGTTCCGGTTCCGATCCGTCCCGGTTCGGTAGACCCGGTTCCGATCCCGTTGCCAGCCTTACAGTAATGAGTAACCTTTTCATTTGGGGTTTGCCGACCTGTCCCGATAGACACAAGTAATGTGCACTATAACTTTAGGTGAGGTCGTGCTTACTAGGTGATATGCCTTTCTTATTAGGCGATCATCACTGCCAGTTTTCAGTTCTTTTTGTATTTTCGTCATTCTTTGAAACATTCATCTTGCCTTGTCCATAAGCCTTTATAGTTACAAATCATCAACATATCATCAAAATAAGACAAAATTACGCATTGAGGAGACTAATTATTGAGATAAATAGACCTTAAATTAGTGAAAAGCCACCACTTAACAACACCCTAACTTAAATTTTTGCTTGTGCTCAAGTAAATCAAGAACACAATTAGCCCAATAAGGGTGTCTACAATAGTATTCAATGAGAGCTAACATGTAAATTCCATTACAAGATTAATCTGAACAACATGCTATGTACCCAATCATTATAAAAAAGCTTCAAATGATGACTAGTCGTTTTCAACACAAGCTCAAGCTCACTTTTGCTTTCTTTCTATTGCAAGAGCATGCTTCAATAAATGCATTCAAGTTCTCTCACATTAAGAATGATATACATTCTCTTACAAAGCAAACCAACACTGAAATAAGGGATCAATGTAACTCTAACTCTCTCAAAAGAGAAACACATGCAAGCTTCATCCCATAGGTTTGCCCATATTTTCCAATCATCACAAAATCTAGTTTATGCAAGATTAGGGATGGCAATGGAGTGGGGCAGGGGGGTTGAGGGGTAAATCCGTGGAGAGTTTAATCCCATCATTGACTAATTTACTATTTTCAGCCCACCCTACCCTGCTCCACATTAACCCACCCCGCATAAACCATCCCCTCATAAGTTTTCTTACTATTTTTTTCACTTTGTTACTTAGTTGTAACATTCAACTATAATTCTTTTTGAATATTCAATTTATAAATTCTAATTATGAAATACAGTTAAAAATATTAACATAAGTTGCTGCTTAGATTCAAATTTAACAAAAAGGTAAAAAAAAATTATAAATAATATCAATAGTTACACCGTGATGTAGAAGCTTAAATCTTAACGTTAGGCTATAGAATCAACAATTACATTGTATACCCGCACCCACCCCGCCCCATTAAGAAATGGAAAAAATCTATTTCAACCTGCCCCGCATCCGCCCTGCACCCGCCATCATGTCTCCCCGCCCCTCCCCGCCCCTCCCCGCATAGGCCTTAACCCACTCCTCTCCACATTCTCCTCGCCCCATTGCAATCCCTATGTAAGATTTCAAGAGTCTTTTAGGCTTTTAATAGGGCTTGGGGTTAAGGTATGGAAAATTTGGCTCAGTGACTTCACATTTCCAAAGCATTGTTGCAATAATTTTCACCTCTTCTCAATTTCTTTTCATTCTTTTTCATTGGAGAACTCAAACTTTTACTTATCACTCACTTTATTTGAAAACCCCTTTATTTCGTCAACTTTTATTTTTTTTCTTTTCCAAGATGTTTTCCTCACAATGACTCTTTTTTATAAAAATGGGATTCCATATTATTCTAACAAACTTCAACATTGAGTCTCATTTCATATTTCTTTGCCCTTCACTTGGCTTTCATTCTTCATTACTCTTCACACCCCAACTTAGGCTTTTAGCCTAAATAGGATATTCAAGCATAACAACGCTTCAAAAAAGATTTTAGGGGAGAAGGTATGGACAATATGGCTCAAAAGGGTTTCTTTTGGTTTTGCCAACAAATAGGTTAGGCTCAAATGGTGCCAAACTGGATGCATACCCTCACAATTTCTCTCTTGAATTGTTGTTCAAGATCATGCCTCACATTTACCAAGATTTGGACAATGAGACTTACAAGGTAAATTCTAGGACTCCACACACATGCTTTCAAGTAAGACCTTACCACACATGGAACTTTAAAATACACTCATTTAGCATATCTTGAAATGATCAAAAGCGTACGTGTGATATTCATTGCAAGGCTCGCATCAAAATACAGGTAGTCAACAAACCATTCAAAGAGATTGCTAAAAAGTGCAACCCCATCAATTTCATTCTCAAAACAACATAAGTACTATTCAAGACATCAACATTGAATACAATCGATCCTCGAATCATTATCAATGAAAACTTCAAGCATTTCATGATTTTCAAAACTCATGGGGGGTTGCAAAATTGAGAGAGAACGAAAAAGACAAAAGAGATACCACTAAACCAAATGAACTACTATAATATAAACAAAAGTACACCAATACAACCATCCAAAACTAAAAATAACAAAATACAAAGCAAAAAGGGGAATATTGGGTCAAAGGCCCTCACCCCACTAAAATGAAATATGTAGTGTCCTCAGTGCAAGGATAACAAAAAATATAGGAGCCTAAGTAAGAAGGTTCCCCGACAGGCTAAGCACATGCAGAACTCTTATCTGGAGTCTAAGGTGGGGTAACATCACCCGAGGCATCAATGCTCGACAATAGAATCACTAAAGGAAGTAGGGCAGTATAACTGGGGCATTAGTGCCCACCACCACACTTGGAGAAATGGTGGAGTCTGAAGATACTCCACTAGTACCAACCGTTGATGTCTCCCTAAGGGATCTCTCCAGGGTCACCTAAACGATCACATCCTTAGTCTCATACAACTCTGTGAGAGTCTGTGCAATCCCATCTTCATCCTCCTCACTCCTTAGTTCCTCCTCATTGGTCTCCTCAGCCAAATCATCGGTGGCCCTCTCAACACCCCAGTAAAATCAGTAACACTCGTAGTTATCTCAGACTGCACACTGGCAGTTGGCTCACTGCTGGCATTAGTGGTGGCATAGAGGTAGGTGCATCTGGTAAGGGAACATTTCCCCATAGCATCGAGAGGTCTGTAGACTATAGTTGAGTCACATCCGCTTGTAAAGTAGCAAGCTCGCCCTTCATGGTGTCTATTGCACCAGAACTATCCTAGACCTTCTGTTGCCTCTAGTCTTATAGTGAGGCTATCGAACCTCACACCATGGGCCTCAACTAACCCGTTACGGTAGTCACTCTTCCCTCAAAGAAGTCAAGGCCAGCTCAATAGCCCTACCAATAATCTCGGGAATGTCAGTCTCAACCGTAAGGCTCTAACATCTGTTAATCGAGAAATATTGCCTATCTGATATAGCATGGCCTGGGACAAGAGGGGACATGTAATTGGAGTAGGTCTAGACAATATAGTAGCAACAACAAACCAAGTAGTAGCAGGAGTAGCAATAGAAGAAGGCATGATAAAGGAGGAAAATATATACATGTCTACCCCACAAAAGGAGAAGGTGTATTAGCTAGAACAATGGGATCTTCAATAGGCATAGTATCTTGTGGTGGTGGCTTCCTTTAAGCCACATCATCCCGTAAAATTTAAGCCTCAATCATCCGGATGTCATTGGAAGAGGCTGAAAACTCTCAACTACACCTCTTATGGTTCAAAGTGGCGGTCGCTAGCAAGTATAAACCCAATGATTAGTTGGGGTCAATCCCACAAGGAGGGATACGGAAAAGAATTAAGTACGAAGTACAAAAATGTTCTAATTTCTTGTAGAATGGATGTAAATAGCATGTAATATAATGTAAATCAATAGGTTTCAATTATCAATATCAAAAGAATTTTGTATCCAATTGTTAACAAAAACAAATAGTACGGAGTTTGAACAAGTATAAAGAGGACCTTAGGAGTGTTTGAGGAATTGAATACAAATTTCGCCTAATGACTAATTAATAATTATTTGAAGTCGTTGAATATCAATGGGTAGGAGGGGTTTTAGCTATTACATCCATTTTTCAATCGGCTATTATGCTTCAATTGACTTCCTTTAAACCTCAACAAGATTAACAAAACAAAACAATTCAATTCCTTAACATAACCCACTTTATCAAACAGGGTAGTAAAGACATAAGCCAATACAATTATCTGTCATTTATTCTACTCTAAGCAACTTTCGCAAGCAAGTATCGAGAGCTAAACGTAGAACCAAATTTGCAACTTCAGTTCATATATTAAAACATGAATAAACAACTAAACCCATTTCAAAACAACAATAAAATAGCAATTAACAATACTCATCAGCTAATATGTATTCGATTGCATAGTCACACCCCTAAGGAAAGAGGGTTTAGCCAAACATAACAAAAAGCAAGAAGTAGTTACCAAAAAGATATTCCATTATAATGACAAAATCTCCAAGGCTCAATACCAAAATTAAGACTAAACCTTAAAACCTCTATATCTAAGCTCAAAACTCTCACCAAGAATGTTCAGTATTGTCAAAGTATGTTAAAATCTGTAAAAATTGTGTAAGACCAATTTCCCGATTACCACGCCTTCTCACCTTTCGGATTTGACTCATGCATCAAGTTGTTCTGTTCATTTAGGCAAGTTGGGTCAAGCTCGCTGTTTCACTCGGTGCATCACCGAATTGCACTTTTGTTAGCCGACTCGCTCAACTTTGTGGTAACCTGGAGGCTCACTCAGTGAGTTGCCCGTTGCTTTTGTGAGCTCCAGCCTTCCTTTTCTTCAACTTTTCCAACTTTTTCGCTTCTTTTTGCATAGTAATGTCCATGCCTTGTTCTTAAGCCTTCATGGCTACATATAAACAGCTTAACATCAGTTATGAACACAAAATAGTCATTGAGAACACTAATTCATTAAGTAACAAGTACTAAATGAGTCAAAAATCCTGACTCATCAGAGGCAAGTGTGACCCATACATTAGATTTCCCGTGAAAGTGAACTTACGTTCTCTCAGAGGACTGAGTAATAAGAGCTGGAAATAGAAGGGAGGTCTAATCTAGCATAGCCCTCATAATAATCTTCTCGACAATAATCTACCCCATATTAAGTTCAATTTAGTCGATTATATATCCCACAAACACTTCTTTGGGCAGCCTGAGAACGGACTCACTTTGAGATGGCATCAGAATAATATTGATGAATCCAAACCAATAGCGGCCCACTATGTTCATATCTTTCTTTTGAAATAGATTTTCTTAGGCTATACATAGAGGAGAAACATCTGCAATGAGAGGTTCCAAGCACTCTTTGTGGGTATCAAAATTTAATTTCATCCGAAGTTGGAAACTGTGAGATGAATTATTTGCAGTCCCAAGAACCCATTGACAACACTAGCATCATATTGGACTTTCTTGCCACGTACCTCTACATTATCAAAGGGCTTCCAAATAGTTCCCTTTCTATTCTTAGGCCAGGCCTTTTCATAGGCATCATAGAATTCCTTAACCCACTTCGGCACATAGGGTTGTCTGAGCTATGTGAACTTCTAAAACTTGATTGTTTCTCATATAGTTGGGTAGTCGCTCAAAAATCTATCAGTTGAGAGCTGACGCTACTCTAGAATAGTGCTTTATCCTTTGACCTTGAGAGCATTTAGGGCCCGTAGAGCTATGATCGGGAGAGCATGGAAGCATATGTAGGATCAGAAAGAGGTGATATTAACTTAGAGTGAACATTAGCCTGCTTTATCCTAATATGTTTCTAGGGTTTCTTACCCTCACTAGTAGGAGTATCTGGACTGGATTGTAGAGTATGAGGAGCCTCCAAAGGCTCATTAATGGAGTTGCCCCTATGTTTTTTTAGAAGAGGAGGAGGGGAGTCTCTCTCTCTAACTCTGTATCTAAAGTTTCCACCTATTTACCCTTTGTTCAGGCCATAATCTGCAAAGCACACACATTCAAACATACAATTAGTGAAGAATATTTGAAATGAAACTCAATTAAAATCATAGCTCAAAAACTATGTTGAGACTCGCCGAATGGGAAATAAAATTGCCTAACAAGATAAGCAAGCTCAGGTGAGCTTCTTGAATCAGACAGTAACAATAATCAAAGGGAAAAAGAACAAAAGGCGGTTTCAATTCCAACTCACTTATTCCTCGAGTTGGTTTCGTCCGGCTAAGACAAGTCCGCCAAAACATCCCATGCAAACTAAAAAGAAACAGGCATCAGAAGCGATGTCCACTTCCACTCGGTAATTCTCCAAGTGGGTTCGGTGAATTAAGTCAAGATCGTTGAATGGGACAGTGCCCAAGGTCACATATTCAGTAAAGAAGGTGAACCAGGATTATTTGGTTTGGTTAGCTATAACAAGCCCACCCAATGGGAGATGTTCATCCCAGTGCCTAATTTTTACAGTGAACCAACTATACCCAACATATACCAATTTCCCCATATCATTACACCCCACCTATATACTTATCTACTCATGGGTACTCAGATTTCCCCTAGATATTGAAAAGTATTGCTGAAATTGACGATTTTGCCTTAAGAAGTTGTCACTCTGTCTATCATTGGGTCAAATCATGCAATTGGGTAAACATTAGTTACCCAGACTTCACCCACATCAAATTAAGCCAAGACCCATCAAATATATTATATCAATTTCACATTTTAACCAACACATTGAATATGAGCAATTTATAGGCAACACACAGGAAATTGGCTTATGGGTACAGTTTAGTACGTACAACACAGGGCTACCCAATGAAATCTAACAATCATAGGCATCAAATGGCTTCGAACCCATACATACAATTCAATTTAAATCTCACAATGATCAACAAAAATTGAAAACTAACCTTAATATGAAGAAACAATCAAGACTTATTGGAAAATAGGGTTGGGTCAACACATATGGCAAGCAAATGCACTCCTCGAACTTAGAAATCATGCTCTAAATACTCACAATCACTCAAATAAGACAATGCAAGAGAAGGGAGAGAAAAAGGCTTAAAGATTTCAAAGGATTTTTTATTTAATTTAAAAAGACTTTATCTCACCTAATATGCATGAATGAACACCAAATTGGATGGTTGATTCATTGGACCCGGTAGAGTCTATATAGTGCACTTTGGCAGATCATCGTTTAGAGTTCAGATAACATAAATGTACAGTGCAATTTTCCACATGTTCAAGCTCAGAAGATGGAAAAGAGTGAGTCCACACAACACCGTTGGAAGATCGCCATTTTGGTTTGCTTATCGCCTAATGTTCCCCTTTTCAATCTTCTGAACTTTTTCTCAACCTGCACTCACAACACACATTATTGAAAGCAAGAAAACAAAAGTAAAGACTTTGGTTGCCTCCCAAGAAGCATCTTACTTAACATTGTGGCATGACATAGTTCTCATTTCCTCAACATTTCTTTTTGGGATTTGGGATAGTGTCACTAGGCAAAGTTCTATTTTTCCTTGCATTGAGATGAGTGGAGATATAGAACAATTGGGTCTCTAGCTTTTTGATATATATTGAATAAGAGGTCACCAATTGACATAAAGTAAATAAATCATTTTTCAAGTCCTTCAACACTTTGTCAGATCCTTCAACCTTATTGAAGATTCTTGTGAGCATTTCCTCGGTTCGGATTCATTCTTGCCTAGCTGTGTCTTTTGGTCGTTGACGATCATGGGGAGGAATATATCTATCTTTATGAGCCTCCTGATCATTCCTATTTCAACCTCGCCAATCTTTTTAACCATTATCTCAATCTTTGTTCCAACCTTAGTTCCTAGCTTCTCCCTGATAATTGGTGTGAGAACCCCTCATTTGGTTTACCAAATATTGAACTTCTACATTGTATAATGCCTCAAAATTGGCATCATTCAGTCACTGCCTACAGTTTTTCCAACTGCATTTACTAACTTAAGTCTACCTCCCATGACATGTTTAGATAACAAATCGAGTTGGGCCATCCTTTTTGCCATGTTTTCATCTCGTTCATGGTCCTTTTCAATTTGTTCTTTCCTCATACCCAGGAGTAGGCACATGATCCTCTCTAGTATGCCATCATTGGTTAACTCAGTTCATGTCATCTAGAAACAAAGCAACCACATCATATGATTGGCTCATTAATCTTCATTGGACTAACTCATCAGCCATACATTTATTGAGTGAATCAAGGTTGCAATAGAAGTATTGTAGTAGCAAACTGTATGGAACACAGTATGTTGGACATTACAACAGTTGTTTTTGAACTGCTACCAAGTTTCATGTAGAAGTTCACCTCCAATGTGCTCGAATTTTGGATTTCGTTTCTAAGTTTCACCATCTTTGAGGGGGGGAAGAATATCTCCAAGAAAGTGTCAGTCAACTCTCCCCAAGAAGAGAACGAGAATAACCTCAACCTCATGGACTCTTGAGAGGTGTTCGTGAACACAAATGGTCCACACACCTTTGCAAAATTCCTATGGTGTTCATAAGTATCTTCATGAGCTAAACCCCCAAACATTCCTCTTAGTTGGAGCAATTGTAGCATTATTCCGATTAAATGAAACACAACCCTTCTTGATGTGGGAGGTATCCACATGGTTCCTGTGATTTGAAAAATATTCAGATGCATATCATTCAAATCACCCATATTTTTGTTTTGACCATTGTGACTATCGTTGTCACTACCACGGTCACTCATTGTATTAGACCTACAAATCAGCCAACAACAACACAAAACAATATTATACTACAACTAAACAAAATTACAAACAAATTTCTCAATTAAAAATCTTATCCACCACTCCCCGATTGCGGCACCATTTTTTATAACGCTCAAATGTGCTCTTTAAAACCAATTAAAAGGGACAACAGTCGTAGTGAATAAAAATACCCAATGAAGAGTCAGAGCCGAATCGCACAGGGAATGTTATATCGTAGAAAATTCTTATCAAGAGATTTGGATTGTAAAATCATTCATTTGAAATGGTAAAAATAAGTCAGTGGATGACTCCACCAATGTAATAAAAAGATTTTTTTTATCAACTGTCACAATTAAACTAAAATTACAAAAATATTAAGAAGTAACAAACAATTTAGGGGTGCAGAGATAGGAATTAAATGTCCCAAAGGGTTAATTTTGCTACTCAATAGTGATTAACATTCATGAAAATGCTAAGTCATCTTCAATGACGCTAATCTTTTTTTAATTTCATAGCATCCTTGCATAGAATTTCCTTACGGTCTCATCTATATGTCAATCTAAATAACCCAATACCTTACTCTATTATCTATTTCGATGAAGAAAATAGGGAAAATAGAACCAACTCTTAACCTCTATTTCAAGCAAGTTATAGACATCAAACCTAAATTGCTAGTATTGAACAAACTAGCCACTCCAATCAATCTCTTTCGAGCATCGACTGAAGATCAAAATAAGGAATTAAGTGTGCAATCTTAACCCATAAATTAACCTAATGCTATTGAAACTAAATCCATGTATGAACAAGAACAAAAAAGATCATAACACAACCCCTAGATCTTGGAGTTTTAGCCATCAATCACAAAAAAGTAATGAAATTATACCTTCCATGAAAGCATCCACAGGTACATGAAATTAAGAAATTACAAGCAAACTCAGTTTGGATTCAACTTCAATTTGTCAAATTCAAGAGCAAAGTTGAAAAACCTCAAAAGCTAGAAATTGTTCTGCACAAGGTGAAAGTGTTACTCTCTAACCTATTCTCAAAGGAAGAACTTTTTCCCTAAAATTTTCACGTCTCTTTTTCTCTATCCTTAGGATATTTATATTTTTCCAAAATTTGGCACAAAAACTCGATGCGTAACTTACTCGGTAACATTTGTCAGGTTCACCAAACCCCTTTGGTAAATCACCCATCGAGCTTCAGCTCACCTTTTCTGGCTCCAGGTTCTAAGTTTTTGAACCTCAATCGGCAAGCCCATTTGAGTTTGCCTTTCATGTTTGGCGTATCACCGAGTACCACTTGTATTTCCCCTTTCAAGCATTCATTTTTTGTCATTTCATTGTCACTTTCAATGATAATCATCAAGGTTGCCTTTGTCATTCTGTGAGTCATATTTTCATTTGGATTTCACCGACCTATCTCGATATATACAAGTATTGTGCACTATCACTTTAGTCGAGATCATTCTTACTAGGTGATCAACCTTTCTTTGGCGATCATCAATGTATAGTTTGCACTTATTTTTGCATTTTTGGTCATTCTTTCAAATATTCATCCTTGCCTTATCCATGAGCTTTCATACCTATAAATCATCAACATATCATCAGAATAGGACAAAATTAGGCAATAAGGAAATTAATTATTGCGCTAAATAGACCGCAAATGAGAGTAAATCTACCACTCATCGGGTTTAGGCCTTAAGGTTTATTATTAAGGTTTTATTGTTTAGGCTTTAGAGTTTTGGCCCTAAGGTTTAGGGTTTAGTGTTTAGGCCCTATGGTTTTAGGTTTAGGGTTTAGGCCCTAAGGTTTAGTGTTTTGGAGTTATGGTTTAAGGATTATGCCCTAAGCTTTAGGGTTAAGGATATAGGGTTTAGGCCATTAGGTTAAGTTATTATTCTTTAGGGTTTTCTCCAAATTTTTAGGGTTTAGACCCTAAGGTTTATGCATTAGGCTTGAGGCTCTAATATTTAGGGGTTAGACTTTAGGGTTTGTTGTTTAGGTTTAGGTTTTAGACCTTAAGGTTTAGGGCTTAGGACCTAAGGTTTAGGGCTTAGGACCTAAGTTTTAGGGTTTAGGCCATAAGGTTTAGGGTTTAGGGTTAATGATTTATGTTTTAGGGTCTTGGCCTTAAGGTTTCAGGTTTAGGGTTTATTGTTTAAGTTATAGAGTTTAGGCCCTAAGGCTTAGGGTTTAGTGTTTAGGCTCTAAGGTTTAAGGTTTAGGGTTTAAGGTTTAGTGTTTAGGGTTTAGGGTTTAGGGTTATTTAGGGTTTAGGGTTTAGGGATTTTAGGTTTTTTTTTTTTTTAGGGTTAGGGGTTTTGACTTTTTACGCTTTTTTTAGGTTTTAGAGTTTTTTTTATCTAGTTTTTTTTTAGGATTTGGGGCTTTGGGTGTTTTAGGGTTTTAAAGGTTTTTTTAGTGTTTTTAGGTTCATAGTTTTTAAGGTTCTTTTACGATTTTTTAGGGTTTTATAGGGTGTAGGGTTTCTTAGGTTTTCGGGTTTACGATTTAGGGTTCCTTAGGGTTTTGGGTTTCTTGAGGTTTAGAGTTTCTTAGGATTAAAGTTTTAATAGGGTTTATAGTTTACGGTTTCTTGTTTCTTAGGGTTTTACGGCTTTGGGTTTCTTAGGGATTAGGATTTAATGTTTAGGATTTAGGGTTTAGGTTTCTTAGGGTATTTAGGGTTTATGGTATCTTAGGGTATACGCCTTAAGGTTTAAGGTTTAGGAAAAAGGGTTTAGGGATGTGGGTTAAGGGTTTGGCCCTAAGGTTTAGGGTTTAGATCCTAATGTTTTTGGTTTATGGTTTATGGTTTATGGTTTATGGTTTAAGGATTAGAGTTTAGGCCATCATATTTTTTTAATTTTTAATTTTATTTTATTTTATTTTAATGACCCTTGTAGGGTTCAGGGGCTTAGCAATACCCACATGCCTTAGCATAAATAAGGTAAAAATTACAAGGAGGGGGACATAAACCTAACCTACGATCCTATGGTGGTTCAGTAGTCGACCTACCTAAAAGGTTAGTCAACTCATCCCTTTACAAAAAAGATAAACCAAGAAACTAAGCACCTAAGAGAGGACTCTTCTCGATACAAAGAATCTAGGAATCGTAAATAAGAGAGACTCTCCCCTTACATCAACAAAAGATTAAAATCTATACCTATTCAAAGTGGCAATATTTTTTAACCATAGCTAAGTTGAAAAGGCTGAACTCGAATTCAGGGCGGTTCTTTGATCTTCCTAATTTTCCTTCTCCTGAAACTTGCCATCTCAAGCATGTCTAGTTGGTAGTATGCCCTTGATTCCTTTGGTAATTGTTGATTGTTGTAATATATTTGTGGACTTGTGATCTTGTGACTTTGTTTTGATAGGGAATCGGCAACAAAGTATGCTTCTCTGAAGGTATGTTTGCATCTAAAGTTATGAGTCTGTCTGATGAGTTCTTGCAGCTGTTGTACCTGTGTGTTGATACTCCATGGAGGCTTGGCTTTGAGCATGATCCAATCCACCAGTAGATCTGAATCCACTTCCAAGATGACACTCATGTAGCCTAGTTGAAGTAGCCAGGTCATGCCAAATATGGTTGCTCCTATTTCAGCTTGGTTGTTGGTTCCATCTCCCGGGGGGGTAGCAAAGGCTATGATCATTTTACCATTATGTTCTCTGATAATACCACCTGCACCTATTCTTCTGGGGTTTTTTAAAGCACTACCATCTGTATTTAGTTTCACCCATTGGTCCGGAGGTCTTTGCCAAGGCACCATAGTCACCTTGGTATCTTAGAAATAGGTCTCTGCCTGTTTGATCAAGTCTGTCCAATTCGAGAACCATTTGATGTATGGAAAGGTGTTAATCATAATCTTGTAATTGTCTTTGTAGACTGCATACTTCACTCTAGAGGCATTGGATTGTTTTCCTCCATATTTCCCAGCACATCTATTCTTTCATATATTCGAACAGATGAATATAGGAGTAGCTTGTAGAATTAACTTGTGAGCAACATTGTTGTGCTTGGTCGACCACCATCTCATGTTTAGATGGATAAGGGGAATGTGATCAATATTAACCTCAGCATGCACAACAAAATACCTCCATATATGTGTTGCAAATTACCGATGTTGAAGATGTGTTCAATGGTATCCCAACCATGTCTATCACAGCAAAATCATGTTGCCGGGTCATTGCCAAAGATGGAAATTTTTCATTAGTAGGTAGCTTCCTTTTTAATGCCCTCCACAGCAAAAAGGAACATTTAAAAGGATGTTTTTGTGCCAAATAAAGGCATAAAAATGAGTCTTGTTTCTTTTTTCCCTGAGATCATTCCAAGCAGAGGAACAAGTGAAATTTCCATCAAAATTAAGCTTCCACACTGCCTGGTCAGGGGTTCCTTGCTGGTATGGATGTGAGTATCAAGGATGTTGGCTGCCATACTGTGAGGAGCCTGCTATAGCACCATCTTCATATTCCATTGGCCCTCAATCAAGAAGTCCGCCACTGTACTGTTGTTGAACCTATTGCTTTCATTACAGAAATTAGCTAGAGGTCCAACTCCTAGCCAATTATCCCACCAGAAAGAACAAGTTCTAGAATTTATTTTCCAATGTATGTGCTCCTCGATCCTCACCTTGTTTTGCATTAAATTTTTCCAGGTAAGGGACTCACTAGTGTCCCATTGTTTGCTGATAGGATAAGATCTCTGGCAGTATTTAGCTCTCAAAAATTCCCCCCAAAGAGTGTGTTTTGATCTAAAATTCCACCATTGCTTATATCTAAAGGCCATGCACACCTCCTGTATGTTTCTCATACCAATACCACCTTCCTCATATGGAAAGCTCAAATTCTTCCATGAGGACCAATGATATTTGTTTTTGTCATTTGTCCATCCCCAGAAAAAATCAGCCAAAAGACTTTAAATTTGTTTGATAATAGTAGAGGGAGGAGAGATGGCAGAAATAAGATGAATGGGCAGGGACTGTAACACATGCTTGACTAAGGTACATCTGCCTCCATAACTCAAGATTTTTGCCTTCCACCCTGTAATTATGTTAACCACCTTGTTAATGAGATCAGAAAAGTAAATAATTCTTGGCCTGCCAATGTACAGTGGGCATCCAAGGTAAGCAATAGGACCCTGTTTCTGCTTAAAACCAGTAATCCTCTTAATCTTGACCTTAGTACTGTTGAAAGCATTGGAATGGACCAAAAAATGGCTCTTGTCATTGTTCACTTGTTGTCCAGAAGTCTCTTCATAAATATTCAGAGTTTGCATAATCAGTTCAAGAGACTTTTTCCTTCCCGAGGTAAAAATGATAATATCATCTGCAAAGCTAAGGTGATTAACTTGAGTGCCTCTCATCTCCATAAAGAAACCATGATAATTAGGGTTGCTGTGAATTCTATTCAATGATCTAGAAAGGAACTCAGCTCCTAAAATAAATAGGGCAGGTGATAGGGGGTCACCTTGCTTCAGACCTCTAGTAGATTGAAAGAAACCATATCTTTTCCCATTGACAATAATTGAATACCAGTTATTTGCCATGATCCTCCACACCATGTCAATGAAGACCTCATCAAAGCCCATTTTCCTTAAAACTAGACATATATAAGACCAAGAGACCCTATCATAGGCCTTTGCCATGTCCATTTTAATGACCACATTACTCCCGATATTAGGCTTCTTAATCTGATGAATAATTTCTTGAGCTAACATGATGTTTTCAGCAATACTTCTCCCTTTGACAAAGCCTGATTAGTTGAGAGAAATCAGGTTTGGCAAGATAGGTCCCAATCTCAAGCTCAACAGTTTAAAAATAATTTTACTGGTGAAATTACTTAAACTGATGGGCCTGAATTTAGATAGTTTATTAGGATTTCTCACTTTGGGCAGCAGTACCATGCAGGAGTGTGAAAAGTATTTGGGAATCATCTGCCCACTGAAAAAGGCTATGATGACTTCCAGTATTTCATGCTTGATAATCTGCCAGCATTTCTGGAAGAAACAACCATTCATACCGTCTAGACCAGCTGCAGAGTTGGGGTTCATAGAGAAAACAACTTATTTCACTTCTTCCAAAGTAGGCATGGCAATTAATTTAGCATTATAATCTTGATTGAGCATTTGAGGGATACAGTCAAGAGGCCCTTCATTGATGAACTTGTCTTCACATGTAAAGATTTGTTGAAAATGAACACGTGTTGAATCTGCAATGTTCTCTTCTCCTTGTACCCAATCCCCATCATCCTTCAAAATTTTGTGAATAAATAATCTCCTTCTTCTTCCTCTTATCAATGAATGGAAATATTTAGCATTGATGTCACCTTCTCTAAACCATTGGAGTTGGGCTTTTTGCTTTAGGATAGAGTCTTCCAACTTTAGAAATCTGATGTATTCATCATTGAGTTCATGAAGTGCAGCTCTGTTCTCCTCTGTGTTGTGCTGGATAAAAGTTTCTTCAGCAATTTTGACTTTATTTTCATATTCCTTGACTTTGATAAAGATGTCACCAAATTCTCCCTTAGACCAAGAACTGAGAGTGCCAGCCAGTCTTTTGAGCTTTTGATGGAACTTCCACATACTGTTGCCCTCCAATCCCCTTTCCCAACAAGCTTGAACAATGTTAATGAAGTTCGGCTGATCAGTCCAACAGTTCAGGAACTTGAAATATTTAATATGTTCTTCACATCTAGCCTTCATTTTCATCAAAAGGGGACAGTGATCTGAGCCTACAGAAGGGAGATGAAGGATGGTAGTTTGAGACACTTTTTCCAGCCAAGAATCATTTACCATAGCCCTGTCTAATCTTTTTCACACCCTGTTGTGTATACCCTTGTTGTTGGACCATGTAAATTTCTGTCCACTAAAGCCTAGATCCATCAGACCAGAAGCCTCAATTACAGCTATGAATTCCAAACTTTTCTTCATGTTGTAAGGTACTCCTCCTAGCTTCTCATCCATGGAAGTGATAACATAATAGTCACCTAATGTACACCAAGGAGAGTTGGTTATAGCATTAGCATGATGTAGCAATCTGTCCTATAGAGGTCTTCTAAGATGGTCCTTGCATTTGGCATAAATAAATGTAGTAGTGAAAGGAGTTTACAGCTTATTATGAGCAATTTCACAAGTAATCTGCCGCGCATCTTCCTCTAATACTTTACAGTCAACATCCAAATTCCAAAACAACCATATCTTTCCATTGCAATTACTCATAGCATGATCCATAGCAAGTTGATGTTTAAAAGTCTGAACATGAGTAGTGTCTGAGAAAGGTTCTAGAATAGCTATAATAGAAATATGATGCATCTTCATGAGTACTTTGAGTTTTTACATAACACCCTGAATGTTTATCCCCCTTACATTCCAAATAAGTGTACTAATCATTGGGAGGATTTGGAAGTAAAGAGCCTGGTGTTTGGTCTGCCTGCAGTGACAGCATTAGGATTTTGTACTTTGGTCATCTAGAACCTTTCATAATGAAGTCCTCTAGGTGATAACCCTTGTTGACTTGATACCTGTTGGATTTCCTCTTCTAGATCATTGGCATTATGAGGACTAAATGCTTTAATCAATAGCTCACTAGTCTCATCATCATCATCCTGGTCTTGTAGAGATTTATTATCCATGTCCAATTCATCTTCTGAATTTTCCACAGCTTATTCATCAATAACTGGCACAGAGTTGACCTTGCAAGCTGCTACTTTATCTGGAGGATCAGTAGGGGTAGGAGTGAGATACTAAATTTGAAGGGGAGTGATATCCATACCCTACTAATCATCCACCATAATAAACTTTTTGCAAGTGCTATCCTAATTACCCTGTTCCTCCTGCTGGTCATTTTCCTGTTGTGCATTTAGTTTCTTCTTAGCTGCTTCCCTCTTTTTTTTACTAGGTTTATTCTTGCTCTTAGGGGTGGTCCCTTGTTTGCTGGTGCTAGCTTTGGACCCCATATCTTTTGCCATAGCTGCCCCTCTTTGGTTGTCATTCTCCCCTTTGCCTGTATGTTGCTTGGATTTTTTCAGTTTTTGGAACCTCATACACTTGTACATTATAATTCTTCTGTCCTCTTTCTATAGTATTACCTTGTTGTTCTTTTGGACTTTTTGCTATTTCTGTGTGTTGTTGCTGTAGTTTTTGTTGTTGTCTTCTGTTGTGCTGATGAGCCATAGAGGTTGCAGAGGCTCTAAAGTCAGGACTATGGTCAGTGTGTACCCCCTCATGCATAACATGAGACAAATTCCCCCCTTTGGACACCCCTTCTTGCAGGTTAGAATGGTTCTCCTAACTTCCCCCATCCATCCATCCTTCCTTCAATTTCAACAATGTAATCAGAAGATATACTATTAGGGTGTGTAGGGATTGGGAGCATTGAGTCAATACTTGTGCTCTTGTTGTATTCCTTGTTTCCCTTTTGTAAAGACTGATTTGTTCGGTTAGGGCCTGTTACAAGCCTTTTTTGTGTTTCCTATGTTTGTAACCTTTCATTTCTGGTATGTTGCTCCCTTTCTTCATTTTGAGCTTCCTGCATATTCAGATTAGTAAAAGAGTTATGGTTAAGATTATTTGATATACCTGTTTGCTGAGTTACCATCTTTTTTTGTGGTGAAGTTGGTCTCTAGACTGCTTTCTGGACTCTTTCATCATGTTACTTCTTGTTTTTCCTTTTTTGTTTTCGCCATTCTTCTTCCTTTTTCTGTACAACTTGCCTTTGGTTGCTAGCCTCCTTGTTGCCTTGATTTTGCTCCTCTTCTTTTTCCTTTTCCTTGGTCTGTTTGTTGTCATTACCCTTTTGCAGTTGCTCCCCTTTGTTTTTGTCTTTCTTTTCTGCCTCCAGTTACTTCCTTTTCTTGAATTACTCATCCCTTATTTTGAAGTTACACTCATATACCATGTGCCCTTGATGCTTGCAGTAATCACAATATGGAGGGATACTTTCATATTCAATAGTTTGCAACCTTCCTATGGTAAGGTCTTCCTCATCTAGTCCAATCCATACATGTCTAGGTCTAGCCTTAGTTAGGTCCACTTGGACTTTTACCTTGGCCATGCTAGCTCTGGTTCTCTTAATGGAAGCTGTGTCAAGGTACAAAACTTTGCCTATAGGAGATAATAGAGGTGTTATAAACTCCTTCTTGAAACAGTGCCATGGTAAACCTGGGAGAAGTATCCATATAGGAACAATAGGTGTTTCTTCCTCCGGTTTAAAGTTAGGAGTCCAGGTTTGTATCCTCATGAGTTTGCCTTCAATAGTCATTCTTTGTTGTGTCCAAACTGTGTTATAGTCCAATTCATCTTCCAGATCAATAAATACATGTCTTGCATTGTAGTGAGCTATGTTGGCCCCCCTAGTCAGCTGAGTTTTGATAATGAAGCTCTTTCTGATAAGTTCCATCTTTGGCATGGTACTACTGCATTTACCTATCAAAGTATATTTGCAGTCCACAGCCAATTTTGTCATAAAATCATCCATATCATAGATGATAGCAGGTAAGCCTTGTTTGGATGTAATTTTAGGACGCACCAACTCAATGGGAGTTTCTTGGTTGGCTCGATTGTGCCTAAGTCTCGCAGCCATGGTTTGAACCACTGTATAAGGAGCTGGTTCACTATTGTGATTCTTTTTGGTATGTTGAGTGTTATTGGGATTTTTTTCATCATTGGATTGATTTTGATTATTGATGTGCTGACTTTTTTGAGTCTGGGGAACATGCTTCTCAAAGTTATTGGAAATTTTTGGGAACGCATTGTGATAGCTATTAGGATCAGAACTCCCTCCTTGTTTATATTGGCGACTCTGCACAAGTTTTTCAGTCCCATTACCCTGATATTGATCATCCTGTTGATGAGACTTGATGTCCCTCTTTACCTGTTCCTGCTCAATTACACTACCAGCCATTTGCCCCTTTACATTCATTTGTACTTGACCTTCACTACTACTCAGAATTACAACATTGTAACCAAGATTTGAATTAGTGGATTTACCTGATTGACTTCCCTTCTCATTTGAAGCATTGTCATATGACTTGGTGTTGCTTATCTGTTGTACCTGTACCTGATTAGTATCAATAACATAATTCGAATTGACCTCCTTACCTGGTCTTTGCTTTACCACATTGCTTGGAGTTGTGTCAACAACTTTAACTCCAAAGGAGAATTGGGATGAACTCTCCACATCAACTACTTCAATAGCTTTATTACTTGTACTAACTAGGTGATCACTTTGAGCTTGTCCTGCTCTTTGATCTTGTTCATTGTATTGCTCTTCAGTGTCCCTTAAATTAATCACTTGTTCAGGTTGTTTTTGGCTATTCGAATCTTCATGGTTATGGGAGGGGGTCCATTTTTTATTGGAACCATGACTATGCTCTGGCTCTGCATTTTTCGGCTGGTGATTGTTTGTTTGTTGTGGCTGAATTCTACTCATTCTTGCTGGAATTTCCTCCTGGACTTGTTCTTGAGCTAAATTAGTGGAAATATTAGTAGGATGAATCACATTACCAATAGAATTTCTTCATTTAACCATGTCGCCATCAATTACCTTGTTTATCCCGTCTCCACCACCAGAATCTTCACCGCCGGCGATTCGAGCATCCATTTTACTTGAGATTGCGGTGAGACGTACCTCTTCATCAGGAGAGTGATCCCCACTATTCAAATCTCCTCCAATTTGCTGGGAGGATGCTCGAATTTAAAGGCGGCGTTCGGGTGATTCATTGGCGATTTGCCCAAAAATCACTTCTTCAGATCTTGCGATTTGGATGATAGAATCAGATTATTTTGTAGTATGTTGTAGCTCTTGATTAGGAGAATCATCCCCACTAACCAGCCTTCCATGAAACACATCATTACGATCTGGGGAAATATTTTTACGAGTCCCATCTAATTCCCTCTCTGAAATTGCGATATTCATCGCCTCGTTCATTAGCAAATTCACAAAGTTGCTGGTTGAATTAGTGGGTGATTGTTGGTGGGTTTTGTTCCTATGATCCAAGCGCTCCTTATGGGACTGGTCCGGCTGCCTGAAAAGCCCCACCGGCAGCTCACGCGCCATTTCGACTAGGGAACTAGCCCTTGGAGTTGTAGCCTTATACAGAAATTAGAGAGAATTCCGCGAAGTGAGAAGAATTAGAGAGAGGAAAAAATTGGGAAATAAGGAAGTCATGGGCCCTCAGGTTAGGGTCCATGTTTAGGGTTTATGCCCTAAAGTTTTGAGTTTATGGTTTATGGTTTAGTGTTTAGGGTTTAGACAGTAAGGTTTAGGGTTTAGGATTTAGTGTTTAGGGGTTAGAGTTAAGGTTTTAGACCCTAAGGTTTAGGGTTTAGGGGTTATGTTTTATGGTTTAGGCCTTAAGGTTTAGGGTTTAGGGTTTAGGCCATAAGGTTTAGTGTTTATGGTTTAGGGTTTCCCGCTAATGTTTAAGGTTTAGGCCCTAAGTTTTAGGGTATAGGGTTTAGGCCCTAACATTTAGGGTATGGCTCTAAGGTTTAGGGTTTAGAGTTTAAGGTTTTTGGTTTAGGTTTTAGGGTTTAGGTTTAAGCCCTAAGGTTTTTTTTTTCTAGTTAAATGACCCTTGGGGGGTCAGGAGCTTAGCAACACCCCCAAGCCTTATCATAAATAAATAAAAACAGCAAAATAGAAGGAAGGGGAAATAAAACCTTACCTCCAAACCTAAGGTGGTTAATGAGTTGACCTTCCTACTAAGGATAGTCTACTCATCTCCATACTAGAAAAGAAACCTATGAACTATGCACCTAAAAGAGAGGACTCCTTTCGATACACAGTTACTAGTAAGCATAAACAATGGAGACTTTTCCTTTACAGAAGTTAGAAGAAAATAAATAAAACCTACAAACTGCCTATAACAGAAAGAGAGATCCTCCAATTATGGAGGTTTCTTGATTATTTTAAGCTTCCTTCTTCTGAAGTTGACCATGCCCTTCTTCTCCAGTAGATAGCTTCCCTTGATTGGCACTGATAGTTGGTTGAGAGTATAAAATAGTTGAGGGATGTCCTTTTTGTCACTCAGTTTTGAGAGGAAATCTACAGTATTATTGACCTCCCTATAAATATGCATGCACTGGAAAGAATCAAGTAGCTGAATGAGGTCATTTAAAGCATCAACATATTGTTGCATTCTCCATAGTGGTGTAATATTGTGCTTGATCTCGTGAGTAAGAGGTTCAGAATCGCCTTCCAAAATTATTCTTTTATAACCATGGTGGAGCACCAATCAAGACCAAAACTAGCAGCCTGAACCTAAGCTTGATTGTTGCTTCCAATTCCAAGGGGGATAGTAAAAGTAAAGACAATGTCTCCAGCATGATCCCTTAAAATACCCCCTCCACCAATCTTGTCAGGGTTTGTTAATGCACTACCATCAGTATTCAGCTTATACCAGCTGCCTGGAGGTCTGATCCAGTTGTCAGGCTTGATACTCGGTTCATGGTTGCATTTCTAGACAATGTTAACTTGTTCGTGCTATTTATTTTGCCAATGTAGATAAGGGAAGGCACTGTTAAGAAGGTGAATGGTGTCTTTAAGAATCAAAAAATTAACCCTTGCAATGTTGGAATGCTTCTCTCCATACTTAGCAAAGCATCTGTTCTTCCATAAATTCCAACAAATGAAAATAGGAAGAGCATGTAGAAGAGTTTTCTGCACTTCATTTTTATGATCCATAATCCACCATCTCATAACAAGGTTCCTCAAGGGGGGTTTGACTATGTTGTAAACCAAACAAAGCTTAATGGAATTGCCATACGAAATTTGCAAAGTGTCCAGTGACAAAGATGTGATCAATATCATCCTAACCAGATTTTATGCAGCAGGAGCAACTAGCAGGGGGCACTTCAAAAGAACTAGTTTTGTCATTTGTTGGTAGCTTCCCTCTTAATGCTCTCCATAGTAAAAAGGATACTTTGAAAGGGATATTTTTGTGCCAAGTGAGCTGATCGAGCTTTGTTTTGATTTTCTTCAGTTTGATACTCTCCTAGGCAGTGGCACAAAAAAAATTCCATTATAATTAGGCTTCCATATACGTCTGTCAGGCACAGCCTCTTGATAATGAAACTGAAGTTGCAAAATTTTGGGAACCAAGAGAGGAGGGGCATGTAACATGATCATAGCTTCATTCCACACACCATTAATCAAGAACTCAGAAATAGGGGTAATTTTGAGTCTATTACTGTCAGTGGTATGATTAGCTAAAGATCCCTCCCCTAACCAATCATCCCACAAAAACCTGCATGTCCCTGAATGAATCTTCCAGCCAATGTGTTCCTCAACAACATGTTTGTTTTGAATCATGTATTTCCAGACCAGAGACTGTCATGTATCCCACCTCTTAGCTACAGGGTTAGATCTTTGACATTATTTGGCCCTCAAGAACTTCCACCAAAGGCAATTAGAACTTCTGAAATGCCACCACTGCTTGTATTGAAAGGAGGTGCAAATGTCATTGAGATGTCTTATTCCCAGCCCTCCTTCATCATAAGGATAAGTAATATTATCCCAAGAAGCCCAATGATACTTCTTCTTGTCCTTGTCTCTACTCCAAAAGAAATCTACAGTCACACTTTTAATGTACTTGAGGGTAGTTTCAGGAGGTGATATTATCGGCATGGTGTGAACGGGAATGGACTGCAAAACATGCTTCACCAGAGTGATTTTACCTCCAAAATTCAGCATTCTTGATTGCCACCCATTGATCCTTTTCACTATTTTATCAACCAAACTAGAGTAGTAAAGGACTCTCTAACCACCAGTGTACAAAGGGCATCCCAAGTAATTTATGCGACTATCCTTTTTGGAGGAACCAATTTCTTCTTTAATCATCTCAGAAATGGTTTGAGGAGAATAAAGAAGGAGCATGAAATGACTCGTCTCTATTGATGAGTTGATCAGATACCAGTTCATAGGTTCTGAGAGTCTTCATAATAAATTAAATAGAAACTTTGCTGCCAGAAGTGAAAATGATAACATCATTTGCAAAACTGAGATGATTTATCTCAGAACCTCTAACCTCCATCTGAAAGCCTAGATAAGCTGGATTTAAGTAATGATTGTTCAGCATCCTTGAGAATGCTTCAACACCTAAAATAAATAGGGCTGGAGATAAAGGATCCCCCTGCTTTAAACCTCTGGTAGAGTGAAACAAATCGTGTCTTCTACTATTAATAATGATGGAGTACTAGTTGTTGCTCATTATTCTCCAAACCATATCTATGAAAGTTTCCTGAAACCCCAACTTCCTCATGACCAAACATCTATAAGACCAAGACACTATGTCATACGCCTTGGCCATGTCAAGTTTGATCACAATATTATCTCCTTCTCTGGGTTTCTTTATGCCATGACTGATCTCTTGGGCCAACATGATGTTTTCTGAGATGCTTCTTCCCCTTACAAAACCAGTCTTATTTGCATAAATGATATTGGTCAAGATAGGGGGAAGTTTGATACTAAGCAACTTGGAAATAATCTTGTTGGTGAAATTACTTAGGCTAATGGGTCTGAATTCTGAAAGCTTGTTTGGATGGTCTACTTTGGGAAGGAAAACAAGACAAGCATGATACATGTATCTTGGCATGTTGTGACCACAGAAGAAGGCCAAACCAGCCTTGTATAAATCCATTTAAATGATCTTCGAACAAGACTGGAAAAATTTTCCACGCATTTCATCAGGTCCTGCTGCTAAATTTGGATTCATTGAAAACACCACTTGTCTCAATTCCACAAACGTAGGATCATTCAGAAGCAATTGATTTTGTTCCTCACTAACCATTCTAGGAAGACACCAAAGGATTTCATCATTGATTTTGTCCTGGTGTCGAGTAAAAAAGCTTTGGAAATGGTTACAGGTAGCATGAGCAATATTATCATCCCCTTGGATCCACTTCTCATTCTTTGCACAAATCCTATGAATAAAAAGCTTCCTCCTCCTACCTCTCATTAAAGCATGGAAGTACTTGTTGTTAGCATCTCCCTCTCTAAACCATTGTAGTTGAGTTCTCTGTCTAAGAATAGAATCCTCTAGTTTCAAGAATTTAATGTATTCAGCATTAATTCCCTGAAGTTTGGCCCTATTTTCAGTAGTGTTATTGTTAAGGACCTCAATTTCAGCCTTGGTGACTTTTTCTTCAAACTCTTTAACAGAAGCAAAAATATCCCCATATTCTTTCTTGGACCAAATGCTAAGAGTAGAAGTGAGTCTCTTCATTTTCATGTGCAAACACCACATTGGATCCCTAGACACTTCCCTTTCCCAGCACTATTGAACAATAGCCATAAAAGATTCATTCTCCACCCAAAGATGGAGGAACTTGAAGTATTTAATACTTTGCTCTTGATGATCAGACATTTCTAGCAGCAAAGGATTTATGGTTTAAGTTCTTTAACGGTTTGGGGTTTAGGTCTTATTGTTTGGGGTTTAGGATTTATGGTTTCGAGCTTAGGGTTTAGGTTTTAGGCCCTATGATTTTGGGTTTCAGGGTTATGGTTCAGGGTTTAGGCCATAAGGTTTAGTGTTAATGTTCCAAGTTATAGCCCTTATGATGTATGGTTAAGGGTTTAGGGTTTAGGCCCTAATGTTTCGAGTTTAGGCTCTAATTTTTAGGGTTTAGAGTTTAGGACTTATGGTTTAGGTTTTAGGTTTTAGGTTTTATGGTTTTATAGTTTATGCCCTAAGATTTAGGATTTAGGTTTTAGGGTTATGGCCCTAAGGTTTAGGTTGAAGGGTTTTGTGTTTACTATTTAGGGTTTAGGCCCTAAGGCTTAGCGTTTATGTTTTATTGTTTAGGCTTTAGAGTTTTTCCCCTCAGGTTTAGGGTTTAGTGTTTATCCCCTAAGGTTTAACGTTTAGGGATTTTAGGGTTGTTAATGATTTTTGGGTTTAGGGTTTTTAGGGTTTTTTTTAGGGTTTAGGGTTTTGGTTTTGGGTTTAGGGTCTTTTACATATCGGGTTTTTTGGGTTTAGGGCTTGGGGATTTTTAGGGTTTTTAAGTGTAGGGGTTTTAAAGATTTTTTTGGGTTATTTAGGCTTATGGTTTTTAAAGGTTTTTTTTTGGGTTTAGGGTTTCTTAAGGTTTATGGTTTAGTGTTTCTTAGGGTTTCATAGGGTTTTTGATTTTTGGTTTAGGGCTTCTTAGGGTTTAGGGTTTAGGGTTTCTTAAGGCTTAGGGTTTAGGGTTTATGACATAAGGTTTAAGGATTAGGTTTTAGGCCCTAAGGTTTAGTGTTTAGTGTTAGTCCCTAAGGTTTAGAGTTTAGATCCTAAGGTTTTGAGTTTAGGGTTTATGGTTTATTCCCTAAGGTTTAAGGTCTAGGATTTAGTGTTTAGGCCCTAAGGTTTACAATATATTATTTATGGTGTATGTTTTAGGATTTTTTCCGTAAGGTTTAGGGTTTAGGATTCAGGGGTTGATTGTTGTGTGGGTTAAGAATAAATAGTCTTGGGATACAAATTTAGTCATGGGATTAAATTTTGATGTCTTGTTTGGTTTCCATGTTTGGGACAACTTATCCCATCATTTATACTATAGAGATGGGATAAGTTATCTATATTCATGGTGGGAAAAGTTATCCTAATATAACTAGTCTCAGGATGATTAATCTTGGGATAACTTGTTCCCAACCAAACAACCCCTTAAGCTTTAGGGCTTAGGATTTAGGTTTTAGGCCCTAAGGTTTAGGGTTTTGGAATTATGGTTTAGGCTTTTGGCCATAAGGTTTATTGTTTATGGTTTAGAGTTTTCCCCTAAGGTTTAGGGTTTTCCCCTAAGGTTTACGGTTTAGGCCTTATGGTTTAGGGTTTAGGGTTTAGGGTTTAGGCACTAAGGTTTAGGGTTTGTCTCTAAGGTTTAGGGTTTAGAGTTTAAAATTTAGAGTTTAGGGTTTCGGTTTTAGGGTTTAGGCCATATGGTTTAAAGTTTAGAATTTAAGCCCTAATGTTTAGGGTTTATGTTTTAGGGTTTAGGACCTAACGATTAGGATTTAGGGTTTGTGATTTATGGTTGGTTTAGGGTTTATTTTTTAGGCTTTAGAGTTTCGTCCCTAAGGTTTAGGATTTAGTGTTTTGGCCCTAAGGTTTAGGGTTTAGGGCTTTTAGGGTTTAGGGATTTTATGGTTGTTTATGATTTTTTACGATTTTTTAGGGTTTAGGGTTTATGGTTTTTGGGGTTTAAGGTTTAGGGTTTTTGAGGTTTAGGGTTTAGGGTTTTATATGATTTTTTAGGATTTCTTAAGATTTAGGGTTTCTTAGGTTTCAAGGTTTAGGGTTTAGGGCTTAGGGATTTATAGGGTTTTTTCGGTTTAGGCTTTTTAAAGGTTTTTAGGGTCTTTTAGGTTTAGGGTTTTTTAAGTTTTTTTTTAAGGATTTCGAGGGTTTTTAAGGGCTTATGGTTGTTTACAGTTTAGAGTTACGGTTTCTTCCGTTTTAGGATTCAGGGTTTCTTAGGGTTAAAGGTTTCTTAGGGTTTAAGGTTTCTTAGGGTTTAGGGTTTCTTATGGTTTAGGATTTCTTAGGGCTTAGGATGTAGAGTTTTTCCGTGTTTATGGTTTACGGTTTCTTAGGGCTTACGGTTTAGGGTTTAGGGTTTTTCATGGCTTAAGGTTTATTTAGGTTTTTTAGGGTTTAGGGTTTCTTAGTGTCATGACCCAAGGTAGACCGTAGGTGTAACATGGCATATAAGAGCCCGAGAGACCACATACAAGCCACTTAGCATACATAGACAAGATAATAGAAACTTATCTATTTAAAAGATCATTTCAAAGCATAGAGTTTTATAAAACGAAGTGGAATCTAACAAAGTCTCAAACCATCTAATACATAAGAAGAAATCGGGACGTAACCCGTACATCAAGTTCAAAAATGAAATGAAATGACATATGAAAAAAAAGCCTTAGTCCTCGAATGTATGAGGGCTCACCAATCTTTCAACTTCAACTACTAGATCGCCAGCCACGGAAGTGCGAGTTTGGAGCATCACACCCTACATTTTTATAAGAAATATAGGCAAGAGTATGCATTAGTACAAATATGTACCAAGTATGATAGTGATGCACGTAGTGTAAAAATCATGATAAAGGGGCATTTTTGTAATACGCAATGACCAAGCTAAAACATGATATAAAAGAGTTAGAAAATATAAGTCATAAAACATGACCAATGCAAGTAGACATCACCTAAAATTAGATGTGAGATACTTATGAAGTAATCTTGATTCATTAATGTGGGAGCATTACCTTTAACCGACATGTAAGACCAAGTGAGCTATTAACATAGAATTTGGTGTCTACCCCACACAAAAAAGAGGTTTCCTACATGCCAAGGTAAGACCATGAACTTCTAGCTTACGTGGATCCACTAGCTAAGGTCTATCTGGACAATCCTATGTTGGTACAGTTTATGGGACATGGGTAATCGCCACTTGTACACTCGGTGTAAGCATAACTCCCATGGAATATTTATTATTAACTTTTCTTAACATTCATAAGACATAGGTAATTGCCAGTTGTCTTATCATTGGTAGTTATGGGTAATCTTCGCTTGCCTCATTATTAGAATAGTTCCTTATCTTTGATTCATTTTAGGGGAGAAGACCTTTGAACCTTAGAATACTTTATGTGGGAAAAACTTTCACAATCATGGTTTCACGTGTATATGAGAAATCCTTTCACAACACTACAATAATCATATTGATACTTCACTCTCAAAGCATCCTTAATATACTTTCATCAATTTGATAAGAACATGCATAAAATCATAAAATCCTCTTTCATAGTACAAAACCCACTTTCAATCATCATAGTGTAGAGAACATGGGTTCATGGAAATTCATCATAATCATGGAATTATATCAATTCATCCATAATACTTAACAAAGCAATCAATTATATCAATATTAAAAGGAACCCATGACGAAGAAAACCCTAACTCAATTAGGAATATCTAACTTTATAAATTGGAGAATTTAGGGACAACATGGATGAAAGGGCTCCATGGATTAAGACTATCATACCTCAATGCCAAAAGCTTGCCTTCGATTGTGGAATCCGAGACTTGCCTTGAAACGCTAGGTTGACTCCTTCTTTTAAGCCTTCTAGAGACAGAAATATTTTGGAGAGGAAGACTTGTTCTTCTTTTAAGAATTTGAGAGAATGATTCCAGTTAGGGAAATTTGGGGGTAAAAACACTTATATAGGACTTTAGATGAAGGGTAAAACGACATAGTATTAGGCTAGAATAATTTGGAAAATACCCAAAAGCCCTTAAGGAAACTAATTGCCGACGTCGCCCACACCCCAACATACGGTCTATTGGCCAGACCACGGACCGTTTGGGTTGGTCGTGGTTGAGATCAGAGACCACTAATTATGAACCCCCAAAGACGGACCACACCTACGACTGGTGGGTCCATCGACAGACCGTGGACCACGACTGTAGGTCCCAACTCTTGAACTCAAAATCTCTATAAGTTTGGGACTCACCTATGAGACGGCTCGTTCATTCAACGATGGGTTGTCCTAGTGAACCGTCGAAAAATATTGGAACTTAACATTTTTAGAAAATTTTAACTTGTCGACCACGCCAACACCTATAGGTTTTGGGTGGTGTCGTCTGTGCTGACACTCGGTCAGTGAAATACTGAAATTTCTTGTCTTTTCGAATCTGAGGTGTTACATTATCTCCCCCCTTGGGAACATTCATCCTCAAATGGGATTCAAGAAATCATAAGGAAGGAGGAACTTAACATAACAGCCCAACATGAATGCAAACACATAAAGGCACATATCCGAAGTGGAAACATCAACTCCAAGCTAAAGCATTTCAAAACATCATATCATACTCAAAATACACATAAACATGTAAAAATAATCAAGTGACTCATTTTCTCAAAATTTAAGGTTTTCATGAACATGTATAAATGAGAAAATGATGGGAATATCTAAGACACATGACACCAAAGAGTAAACCATGAGGAATTAAATACCTCAAGCTAGAGTAGGGACAGAGGGAATGAGATAAGGATAACAGAACATCATATCGGCCTCAACCTCCCAAGTAGAACCCTCAACTAACCGATTCCTCCAAAGAACTTTTACGGAAGAAACTTTCTTATTTCCCAACTTCTTGATTTGCTTGTCTAAAATCTCAACTGGAACTTCTTCATAAGAAAGATTCTCCTTAACCCCCAAACCTTCTAAGGGAACAATAGATGTCAGATCTCCAACACATTTCTTCAATAAGGAGACGTGGAAAATGGGATGTACCGATGCCAATTCATTAGGCAATTATAGTTCATAAACGACCTTATTGGTTCGCCTTAAGACATGATATGTGCCCACATATCGGGCACTAATCTTCCTTTTCTTCCCAAATCTAATTCAACCCTTCATGGGTGAAATTTTCAAGTAGACCCAATTATTTAACTCAAACTCAATATCTCTCCTTCTAACATCAGCATAGGACTTTTGTCGACTTGGAGACGTATTCAACCTTTCTCTAATAAGCCAAACATTCTCCAAAGCCTCATGTACCAATTCAGGACCTATCAAAGCAACTTCACCAACTTCAAACCAACCTATAGGAAATCTACACTTCCTACCATATAAAGCCGCAAATGGAGCCATACCAATACTTGAGTGATAGTTATTGTTATATGCAAACTCAATCAAAGGCAAGTGATTATCCAAATTATCCTTGATGTCAATTATGCATGTTCTGAACATGTCTTCCAATGTTTGGATCGTACGCTTTGCTTCCCCATCAGTTTGTGGATGAAAGGTCGTACTAAGCTTAACACGAGTACCAAGACCCATTTGGAAAGATTTTCAAAACTGAGAAGTGAATAAGGTACCATAATAGGAGATAATGGACAAGGGCACTCCATGCAACTTCACCATTTCTATCAAGTATAACTTAGCATAGTCCTCCACCAAACAAGAAACCTTAACGGGAATGAATTCAGTCTATTTCGTCATTCAATCTATGATAACCAAAATCGAATCATGTTATCGTCGGGTGCGTGGTAAACCAACAGTGAAGTTCATATTCAAATCTTCTCATTTCCAAGTAGGAATGATAATATGTTGAGATAAACCTCCTAACTTTTGGTGCTCAACTTTCACTTGTTGACAATTAGCACACTTAGCCACAACTCCCGAAATATCCTTTTACATCTCATTCCACCAATAGACCTCCTCAAGTCACGGTACATCTTGGTGGCTCCCATGTGAATGGAATACCGAGAACTATTGGCTTCTTATAAGATCTGCTCTCTCAAGTCATCTACATCGGGAACACACAAATGACCTTGATATCTAAGTACCCCATCTTCCCCTTGGGAGAAAGTCTCTACAAACTTTTTAAGCCCTGCTTCCTTTAATTCCATCAAAGTCGGATCAAGACCTTGCTTGGCTTTCACATCCGCCACAAAATATGATTCTGAACCACTGTGAATAGTAACACTACATTTGGTGGAGCCCTCTAATCAAACACCCAAACGGGCCAATCAAATAACATCTCGAACCAATTGCTTTTTATCTTCTTAATTATGAGCAACGCTACCCATAGATAACCGACTAAGAGCATCAGCCACCACATTTTCTTTGTCGGGGTGATAGAGGGCACTCATGTCATAATCTATTCGCAACTCAAGCAACCTTCTTTGGAGAAGATTTATGTCTTTCTGCTTAAACACATATCGCAAACTCAAAGATGCTTATATGAACATCATCTAACTATTGCGACCAAATCTTAAGAGCAAATACAATGGCGCCTAGTTCAAGATCATAGGTAGGATAATTTTTTTCATGAATCTTAAGTTGCCTTGCGCCATAGGGAATGACTTTCCCATTTTGCATAAGTACACATCCCGAACTGATTCTAGAACCATCGTAATAAATGGAAAACCCATGGGTTCCTTTCGATAAAGTTCATACGTCCAAACTTACACCTCAATTAAGAGATATAAATGGTCGAAGTCAATTTATAGAACTCGACATGAGTTGAGGTCGATCCAATTGAGAATTTCTTTACAAAAATGATTTCACTGTCGCATTATACTCAAATGTAGTTATTATTTCCTAAAGAAATAATTACGGAAAGTAAAATGGGTTTAGTTGTGATGTTCTAGTAACTAAATTTTTTAATCAAAATCCAGATTAACAATTAAAAGAGTTCTCAAGTCATTTCAATGATTAAAAGAAACTAGGATTGTGTTCCCCATAACGTTACACCTAATGTTCTTTCGTAGTTGTGTTTCAGGCAATTTATCTCTACAAAATACAGACGAGTTAGATATATCTGATACTTCTTAGTCTAATCAGATAATGTTCACTCAAGTCCTCTCGGTCCCAAAGTGTTACTAGTTGTACCCCTGTTTACAATGGTGTTAAAGTTCTTTTCTCTCGAACTCAAACTTTGACTCTGTTTCTTCTAGTTAATTTACCTTTTTCGTAACTATTATTTTTCTCTCGAACAAATAATAGATACAGGCTCACTCCAATGTGTGCACTCATCAGAATACATGAATAATGAAAGCTAGATTATAATTTGCAAACATAAATCACCTATCACCCGTTTTACGGAACTACACTTTGATTTACGTCATAGATCCCAAAATCCTAGTTGTGGTATTTAGCCACTCATGATTTCACCTAAACATTCAGAAATCTAAAATGGAAACATGCTGAGAAAGTACTTACAAGAATAAGCAAACCAACAAGCTACTTTGATAATTCAAGAACCGGAAATCCAAACTTCAAACTTCATTCAATGTTAAAGTCGAAAACCAAAAACTCAGAATAATGGAAACTTGTTCGTCGTTCATGGTAAGATAAGATCAAAACTAAAAATGGCCTAATTAATTTAAATAAAGTGTCTAAAAAGTCCTACTCAAAGTAGGACGAAACTGTCGAGCAACTGCACAGGCAATATGACGGACCATTGCAAACATCACAGCCTGTGAAGGCTGTCGTAATCTATACTTGGCCCAAAAAAATGTGAGTCTTCACTGCCTGTACACTTAATCTTCTTCACGATCACCACAACGAACCGTGATGAGGGCCATGGCCTGTGAGGCTTTCTGTGGTCTTTACTTGGTCAACACTACATTTCATCTTCTCAGAACCTAAACACTGGATCTACTTCACGATCACAACCACGGATCGTGATGACGACCACGGTCCATAAAGGTGACCGTGGTCTTAACTTGGCTAATTCATTTTCATCTTTTTTATACCTATTCACTGGATCAGCTTCACAAGTATTTTCATGGATCATGTGAGGACCACGGCGCGTGAGGTTGTCTGTGGTCTTTACCTGGTATTGCCATAATTGATTTTATCAAGGCCTGCTCACTGGAAAGGTATTCATGACCAACTGCACGATCAGTAGTGAAGACCATGATATGTGAAGCCGGCTGTGGTCTTTACTTGCTTCAATTCACTTTCACTTCATTTTCCTCTTTTCTTTCCTCTTTCACGTCCACCTGTTTTACCTGTACAACCACTACCAAACACATCATATCTACATAAATATACTCAATTCTAGTATTAATTATTAGGTTTTAAGCATCAAATGTGCCAAGATTTTGCGACACATAAACACCCTTAACTTAGAACCATTACTTGTCCTGAAGTGATGAGAAAACAATACATTCAGCCCTCAAATCATTCAAAAACTTTTGAAACTATGCAGCAGCCATCTCAAACATAATTTGTATCCGAAACCATGAATTTAACATGCAATGATCAATAAATGACATCTCATTACTCACAGTCGATCATGCTTATGCATATGAACTATGAGCTTACAAAATCTACTCTCGAATGCAATCATTGTGTCCTCACACCAAAGAAGTCCCTCACTCATGATAATTGGGACTAAGTACTACGCTCGCACTCTCAAAGAACTTCTAACACTAACAACAAACTACCATAGGCTTGCCCTTGTTTTCTACGCTCTATCTTTCAAACACCCGGAATAGGAACACTGTAGGACTTTATCGGCTTGTAACATAGGATCAAGTTAGGGAATGGATATTTGGGTTTGTGAGTTACTAGTCCCTTGGTTCTTCAAAGTTTCTTTGCACACAACTCTTTTTTTAGCAATTCCCTCTTTTCTTCATTTCAGCACATCCCAACAGCCATTATTTTCTTTTACTTTTTTTTGTCTTTTTCTTTTCTTTTCTTTTCTTTTCTTTTCTCTTTTTCTTCATTTTTTTATATGCATTAAGCTCACTAGTTGAACCTTCTTTTTCACTTCTTCTTTCAGATCAGATTGCAATCACCCTCAACTTAGGCTTTTGGCCTGAGTTGTGACATCATATCTTTGGAGACCAAAGGATATGATATTTACTGGGTAGGACCAAAGACTGGCTTTCAGGCTCAAATCGGGTTCAAGAGATAAGCTTTTTATTTGGTTATTTTATTTTTGCCTTTTTAATGGCTTAACAAAAATGGCCTACTGATCCTTTCCTATCCGGTTATTCTCAGATTTAAGAAAGAATACTCAGGCAAGTTCTAGTTTTTGCTCCTAGTTTTAGATTTCGAGCAAAACTCGCACACACATGACACATAACTATATTCTCCAGTTACTTGGTTCACCAATTTATTGATCAGACTAGCAATGTTCAACATGTAAGTATCTAAGATATCATCTAAAGATCCTAAGAGTCAAATCTCAGGTCAAGGTAATCATTTCACACAGACTAGCTACTGCACAGCTCACCAACACAAACACAAGACAATAACAGTTTTCACAGTAAACACAGAGTCAACCTCCATGCATCCTAATAGCTAGAATGGTAGGTTTCTCACCATCCCCTCCCCAAATGAAAAGACTTTGCCCTCAAAGTCAATGAATAAAAACAAACCAGGGCTATGAGGAAGGGACATACCTACGGCGCTCTAGGCGTCGTTAGTCAAATCAGTGTTGGCACCCTTATCAATGGGTGACTAACTCAGGATCAGGATGTCTACCACGAACCAGGACATGTGCTCCGCTACCAGAAGCTCCAGCTAACGTTGCATTTCGCCGTTGTTGCTCAAGTGCTTATTTGTCTCTAGCTTCCTTCCTTGATTCCCTGTGGGCTTTTTTTTTTGCCTTCTTTCCTCTCTGGACAGGTCAGTCGGTAGCTCATCATTAGATTCTCCAGCTTTTTTCTTTCTCTTGCCGGATTTACATTTAGGGAGTTCCCCCTAGAGATCGTCAAGAGACTGAGTAGTAGGATGCTAACTAATTATCTTCATTAGTGATTCTGGCATGACTGGAGTGGGCATCTGTACCAGATTTTCAGCCAACTTAACAACTTGGGCTCGCATTTCAGCCTACTGCTTCTGGAACTCTTCATTATTGCTCGATCTAGTAGCCTGCAACTGTGGTTGGATATGGGCCTCTAAGACATCCATCATGTTTTTCAAAACATTAAGTTCCTTCTACATTTCATCTTTTACACGTTTCTCCGCGGCGAACATATCTTGCTCTATGAGCTGGGGCATCCGATTGACAATTTGGTCAACCAAATTCTTAGTTTGTCGTTGCTCTGCAACCAACCTTTCAAGGAAAGCAATGGGAAGAGTGATATATGTACTTGTTTCCTGGGAGTTTGAAGCTGGTAGCGGTGATGGTGCCTCTGAGGCTGGTTGTGATGATTCATCTGCTCAATTTGCCATGCAACCTGTGGGATGACTATTGGTGCGTGTGGTACAATACTAATGGTCCCACCACCCCTGATTTTCTCCCAAAAAGAGGATTGTTGACATCCTAAATTTTGGAAGTTGCAGTTATCTTGGATGCCTCAACTGGTTTATCCACCAACTTATTTGGAGGAATGTTCGCCTGCAAACAAGGTTTCCCTATCAGACAGGGAAACAACGAACATGCTCGCTCATTCACCGCTTTATCTCGCATCTCCATGGCGATGATACGACCTACATTCACAAGGTACCCGACCATGAGGCATGCAACCAATTATTCTAGTGATGGAGACAGTGTATTATCATTTGATATGGGTTACAGTTGTGCTCGAACTATTGACCACCAGACCTTGGCTGGAAAGGTGAGGGATGCCTTTGTAATCGGCACATGTGGATCAAACACCCATGCTACTGCTTCTCTTTTTGTGGCAATGTAACCTGCAATCCAATGCATGATGTGTTCTCGCGAAGTAAGGTCCTCCATCTCTGATTCACTCATGACAGCATGGTGTTTTCCCTCAAAAAATCCTACAGAAGCTAGTGTTATATATTCGGGGACATGTAGCATCCTATTAATTGATTCCTCAGAGATATTGATAATCTTACCCCAATTAGTGATTGTATCTAAAGGAGCCAATGTGGCTGCAAGCGTCTTTGTGCTCTCTTTGTCATTTCAGTTTCCGCAACAATGTTCATTAGGGTGGCGGTGTAGATAGCATAGAACTCTCGAGGCAGATAGACGGTGTATTCCCCAGGGGCATTGGTCTGGAACAATCTGTAAATTTCTAGAAATGCCTAGATGTCTGCCATCACTGCCCTAGTCTTGGGCATGAGTGGTCTCTTTCTAAATCCCCCCAACTTGTTCATGATTCCATGTTCGAAGAAATCTTCAGACCTGTTCACCATCCACATGGATCTGAAACAGTCAATTAGTTGTGTCGCACAACAGGGTCAAATTCGTGGAGGCTAACATACTGGGCCATTGTATCGTCTGGAATCACTTCATCATCCCCCTCTGCTACACCTGCCTTTGTCTGAGCTCTAGTATTAGCCTGTGGTTCTACTACGGGTGGAGAAGTGGTTGCATCTTCTTGAGCGCCGCTTTCCGACTCTTCACTACCTCCCAAACCATCATCCACCTTGCTTCCTAAACCAGCATCCGATTTACTTTTTGATTCCTCACCGCGACCGGAACTACTACCTCCCTCTTCAGACTGGGGAGGAGTGTCCTATAGAATGGCCCTCGTTGTTCTGAATCTAGTAGCTCAAGGTGGGTGATCTACAGGTGTAGCATTTATCTGTACTTCCGAACTACTAGACTCTGAAGCGTTACCTTTGGATTGTGAAGCAGTAGGTGAGGAAGTGGAGTTGCGTTCTTTCTTCAGGGAACCATAGTACCTGAACAATAAAAACACCCATTAATAACCAATTCAGTAAAATGATACACTACTGGGTACTCAGACTTCCCCTGTGTAATGACATTGTGACGCCTTGCCTTAAGAAAGTCGTCACCGAATCTCTCATTGGGAAGGTCACGTAATCAAAATACAGAAAGTAAAACATTTTTCTTTAAACGGGAGAGAAGACGGGTCATGGTGGGTACCACGTTCCGTGAAGGCCCTCCCTCGTTAAGACAAGTTCATGAAATGACTGTGTGGAACAGAGTACTCGAATAGATCACAGACGGTTTAATGGTCCGTGGAGTAAACCACGATCCGTGAAGAGCATCGTGATCCGGCCCAGTGTACTCCCCATTTTGCCAAGTGTGGTTCACGAGGGGTTTCCCCGCCCATAGTTGATTCCAAGGTCCGTGAAGCCGATCGTGACTTACACTTGGTTCTTTTCTAGTGCTCTTCTCGTAAAAATAACCATATGCTCAATTTCAACAGTTATCAACAACAAAATTTCCTAGTTTATACATGTTTCTACCAACTTTGGACTCAACTTACACTAATGACATCCCTCAACACTAATGATATGCCAGTTTATCATACCCATAACCAAAAATAACCAAACTCACCCAATTTCAACCAACCCACAATAATTTCACACCAACAATGGTAGTTCATCACATGATCATGCTAATCTCAACTAATTCGAAGTAAATCTAACTTGTTTTTTGACAAGATCAAACTTATAACAAGTTATGAAGTGACTTACTTGGATTAATGGAGAACTTCGCCCCAAAAGAAGAAGATGAACTTGATGTTAAAGCCATGGCAAACATTAGGACAAGGGTTTCAATTCTTGGTGATATTTAGAACTTTAGGATGAAGGGAATCGTTTTTACACTTTAGTAACCGTTATAAGATGAAAAAGGGGGAGAAAATAAAAGGAAAACCCGATCTTTGGCACTTAGAAAGCACATATATGTTTTAATTTAAACTTTGGTTCACGCGCTGGTCGGGTCAGTTCACTATTAATATTGGGTAGGGGACGACGAACTGTGAAATATCGGGGTAAGGTTACCACGGTCCGTACAGTGGTCCGTGGAAATGTCTTGGGACAAAATGCATACCTGGGTTCACAAAAGGCTAAACGGTCTGTAAAAGCCTTGACGAACTGTGAACCCTTCCGTGAATCTTTTTCTTGCAATTTCCAATAGCTTCCTTAGGTTGGTGCTGAGATTGATAGGCCGTGAAGGACACCACGACCCGTGGGACTGCTCGTGAAGAGTTGTCTGCACCCGATTCCTGCAATACTTAGTTTCAGTCTTTCCTGCACACATCAACACGCAGTGACAATATATAAACAAAGAAAAATGAGGAAAAATAAACTACCTATTACAAATACAATCTTTGGTTGCCTCCCAATTAGTGCACAATTTAACGTCGCGGCGCGATGCAGGTTACTTGATTACTCAAACTTCATCAAATTTACATTCTTCCACAATTTTCACTTCTTGTGGAACACCCAAGTATGCCTTGATTCGCTGACCATTAGTTTTGACCCTCTCACCCTTGTCATTCTCAAGCTCAATAGCACCCGACTGGAACACTAAGTTACCTTAAAAGGCCAAGACCATTTGGATCTCAACTTCCCAAGAAACAGACGAAGTCTAGAATTGAAAAGTAACACTAAATCACCATGAGCGAAGGTTCTCTTCTCAATATGTTTATCATGATACAGCTTCATCCTCTCCTTGTATAGTGCGAACCTTTCATATGCTCTCAAACGAAACTCATCCATCTCATTAATCTGATACAGTCTCAGGTTTGCAGTTTCACTTCAACTAAGGTTCAACTTCTTCAAAGTCGAGAGTGCTTTATGCTCAAGCTCAACCGGCAAATGACATATTTTTCCAAACACCAATTGATATGGAGACATACCAATAGGCTTCTTGAAGGCTATCTGATATTCCCATAGATTATCATCTAAATTTCGTGCCCAATCTGTCATGTTGGCATTCACTGTTTTAGCCAAAATCTCTTTAATCTCTCTATTGGACACCTCCACTTGACCACTAGTCTGCGGATAATAAGGAGTTTCCACCTTGTGTTGTTTAATCCCATATTTGGTTAGAAGCGCACTGAATACCTTATTACAAAAATGAGAACCGTCATCACTGATGATAGCTCTGGGTGTGACGAACCTTGAGAAGATATTCTTTTTCAAAAAACCAGCAACACTCTTGCCATCATTCTCAGGCAAAGCAACTGCTTCAACCCATTTGGACACATAGTCCACTGCCACCAATATGTATTTTTGCCCATAAGAGCACACAAATGGGTCCATGAAATGGACTCCCCACACATCAAACAGCTCCACCTCCAGAATAAGTGTCATGGGTAACTCATGGCGCCGAGAGATGGCTCCTTGCCACTGGCACACATCACAACTCCCTAATTACTATGTCTATCGCATCCTGATGAATTGTGGCCCAGTAGTACCCACACTGAAGTATCTTGTGGGCTGTTCGAGCACCTCCATGATGTTCACCTACCGGAGAGACGTGACAGGCCTCTAGAATATGCAACATCTCAGCTTCGGGGATACATCTCCTAATGATGTTTTTAGCACAGACCCTGTGAAGATAAGGTTCATCCCAAATTTACTTACCCACATCATGCAGGAACCTATTTCTTTGTTGAAATGTAAGACCCTCGGGCATCAAGTCACTAACAAGAAAGTTAGCAAAATCAGCAAACCAAGGAATATGATCAAGAGTTGCGGCTAATACCTGCTCATCCAGGAACGAATCATGTATTTCAAGGTCAAGTTCTTCTTTCTTTTCAACCTCCAACTTAGACAAGTGATCAGCCACCTGGTTCTCACAACATCTCCTGCCCTTAACCTCAAAATTAAACTCCTAAAGTAGCAACACCCATCTGATCAACCTTGGCTTGACATCTTTCTTTGCCATGAGGTATCGCAGAGCTGCATGATCTGTGTGGATGATCACTCTAGTACCCAGCAAGTAAGCTCTGAATTTCTCAAAAGCATACACCACGGCTAGTAGTTTCTTTTCAATGACTGTGTAATTTCGTTGTGCTCCATTTAGTGACTTACTAGCATAGTAAATCGGATGGAACATCTTATTGAAATTTTTCCCCAACAGAACTCCTAAAGCAGTACCACTAGCATCACACATTACCTCAAATAGCTCAGTCCAGTCTGGGCGAATGATCACTGGGGCAGAAATCAGCTTCTCCTTTAGGCATTCAAAGGCTCTAAGACATGCCTCATCAAAAACAAATTTCACCTTCTTCTCCAAAAGTTTGCACATAGGGTGTGCAATTTTCGAGAAGTCCTTGATAACGCCTATAGAATTCGCCATGTCCTAAGAAACTTCGAACACCCTTCACACAGATAGGTGGCGGCAACTTTTCAATCACCTCAATTTTTGCCTTGTCGAGCTCTAACCCCTTTTTGACACCTTGTGCCTAAGGACTATGCCTTCCTTGACCATGAAATGGCATTTTTCCCAGTTCAGCACTAGATTGCCCTTCTCTCATCTCTGTAGGGCCCTGCTAATATTAAGCAAACAGTCATCAAGGTATCACCTACCACTGAAAAGTCATCCATGAAGACCTACAAAGTGTCCTCCACTATGTCCAAGAAGATAGGCATCATACACCTCTGGAAAGTTACTGGTGCATTACATAGTCCAAATGGCATGCGTTTAAACACAAAGGAGCCATAAGGACATGTAAAGGTGGACTTTTCCTGATCTTCAGGAGCAATTGATATCTTGTTGTAGCCAGAGTATACATCTAAGAAGCAGTACCACCCTTTCCAAGATGACATGTCAAGCATATGGTCCATGAAAGGCATCGAGAAGTGATCCTTCAAGGTCCACTTGTTCAGCTTCATGTAGTCCATGCACACTCGCCATCCAGTGACTGGTCTATGCGGGACAAACTCACTATTTGCATTCGCAAACACAGTCATACCATCCTTTTTGGGCACACATTGCACTGGGCTGACCTAGTGACTGTCAAAAATGCGGTATACCACCCCAGCATCTAACCACTTGATGATCTCCTTTTTTACCACCCCTTGCATAGGTGGGTTTAACCTTCGGTTTTCAATGTTTGGGCTGCAGGCCTTCTCAAGTTGGATTTTATGGGTGCATATACTCGGAGGTATCCTGATGATATCAGCAATGGTCTACCTAATAGCTCTTTTGTACCTTATCAACACTTTGATCACAGCTTGAACCTGTTTATCATTCAAATCTACAGCCAAAATCACAGAAAAAGTGTTGTTAGTTCCAAAAAATACATACCTCAGGTGACTAGGTAACTATTGCAGTTCCAGCACAAGTGGCTCCTCAATAGATGGTTTTGCTGGAGAACTTGGCCTGTTTTTCAAATCCAAGTCCAGTTTCTTTGGAGCATAAGAGTGTGCTCCCATTCCATTTAAGGAATTCCCTGTCTCTACATAGTCAGACCAGAAATTTGCTTCAAAGTTCATTAACACGGATGCAAATGTTTCAACAGCCAGCCTCACCTTAATGGTTGCTCCCATCTCTTCTTCATCAATAACCTCTATCGCAGACACCACATTCATGTCATGTGGTTGTTTCATTGACATGCAAATATTAAACTTTACCTCTTTTTTGTTGAGTCTGAATTTCAATTCTCCTCTCTCAATATCTACCAATGCTCGTTCTGTGGCCAGAAATGGTCTTCCTAAAATAATGGAAACCTCAAAATCCACTTCACAATCCAAGATTAGAAAAGTATGACAGAAATATGAATGTGTCCACCTTTACGAGCACATCACATAGGATGCCCACAGGTCGCTCCACTGACCTATCTGCCAGCATCAACCTCATTGTTGTGGGTTTAGGAACTCCTAACCCTAGTTTCTTATATATGGTCAGCGGCATCAAGTTTATATTGGCCCCTAAGTCACACACGGCCTTTGCAAATTTGATTGATCCGATGGTGCACGGTATGGTAAATGCACCCGGATCCTTCTTCTTCTATACCAGAGTGGTAGCAATAACACTCCAGTGATGAACATTGTTAATCAAATCAATACTTACAGCTCTCTTTTTTGTAACCAAGTCTTTCATGAACTTGGCATAACCTGGCACCTGCTCCAGGGCTTCCACCAATGGTATATTTACTGACAGTTGTCTCAGCATGGTGATAAACTTCACAAATTTCCCATCTTCGGCTTTCTTTTTAAGACGTTGGGGGAAAGGAGGAGGTGGTCTTGAGATCTATTGTAAAGGAATATTTCCCTCAACATCTTTCTCTTTTCCTCTTGCGGGTTGTGATATTGGCTAAGCATCCTCCAAGTCATCTACATGTTCAGCTTCATCCTTCTCTCTTCCAACTTGCTCCAACACTTGGTCATGTTTAGTACCTGCAGAAATTAGGTCATTAAGCATCTTACACTCCTGGTGGCGATAGCCATGCAATGCCCGTCCTTCTTAGGATTTTGGATCGTGTCACTTGGTAGTGACCCTTCTTCCTCTAATTTAATCTGGCTGAAAGTTGCCCCAACTGCTGCTCCATTTGCTTGATTGAGGTGGTGTGATAGTCTACCAGTTGTCTCATACTGGAGAAATCTCCTTTCATATCTTTCACCCATGTATCAATTGATTTAACTTTTTAGAGCACCTTGGTCAACATGCCTTCCAGCTTAGACCCGCTGGAACTACCACTTGCCCAGTCTCTATTACCCGGGGGAACATAAACACCACTGCGATCATTTATGTACCCATCTCTGTTCTGCCAATTTTCTTGCTCTCTGTTTGTTGGCCTATCATATTGTCCTTCTCTTGAGTAGTTCTAACCTGTATTTCTAGAATTGTAACCCTGGTTTCCCAAGTTATAATTCTGGAAACTTCCTTGGTTGCCCAGGTAATTAGCCTCCTCATCCAGATCGATATCCTAATCTTCATACATGTTTGGCTGTCCCACAGCATTTAACTTTTAGACTTTGCGACAATGCTCTGTAAGTAGATCTATTTGGGTTCTCATGTATACCATGTCCTGATCCCTTTCTTCTTCTCTTTTCCTTTGTTTAGCTGAAAGTTCAAATGTGTACCCAAGATCTCCTACTTTTGCATCCCTGGTGTAGCATGCCCTGTTATTCTTTTACACCTTGTCCATCAATTGCATGCTCTCTGAGAATGGCTTCCTCATAAATGTTCCTCCACATACTATATCAACAACAAGTTTAGTAACATAATTCAAAGATCTATAGAAAGCATGTTTTAGATGTCTCTCAATGAGATCATGTTTTGGGCACTTCTTCAGGTTTTGGCTAAATCTCCACCAAGTGTCATACATCGCTTCTCCTGGTAGATGATTATGGTCACTAATCTCATCTTTCATCTGCAGCTCTTTTGATTCCAGAAAGAATCGTTCCAGGAAAGCTTCCTTCAGTTTAGTCCAAGTCCTGATTGATTCATCATGCATCTCATTCAACCAATTTGTTGCCTCTCCAGTGAATGGGAACAGTCTCAGTCTCATTGTTGTCTGGCTAACCCCAGGAATTTCTTGCGATTTCTCTATCGCCACAAAGTTCATCAGATGTTGATTAGCATCATCACCAGTTGCACCCCTAAACATATCTTTAAGATCCAGTAGTTGAATCATAGTTCTGGTGATTTTGAATATAACATCTGGAGGTAGTGTAGGTAACACTATCGCTCCAGTGGCTCCAGCTCCAGCTCCATCCAAGCCTAAGTCATCCTCTTCATACATCATGTGAGTTGGATGTTGTGCTCTACCCCTTGGAGCAATTGGTTGGCGGTGGGGGAGAATGATTTCATCCACTGCTATGTTTTCGTCCACCACCCTAGGCGGGTTGTTCACAACATTCGGCTGACTACCTCTTACGACGGTTTCAGCCTCCAATCCAAATCTTTGTCTCTGTGCCTCAAGTTCTTGTGCGTTCACCATCTTGCGGATTGTTTTCCGAAGTGTTGGATCGTATGGGACTAATGGGGCTCCCTTAATTCTGGTATTTGGCATACATAGTCGCACCCACCTGAAAGAGACACAGACAAAGAACAAGAAGTAAAATTATGAAATCTAATTACACTTAGAATAAAAGCTAGTAAAACACTTCTGAATTAAAATTCCTCGGTAGTAAAATTTGATACGTCCAAACTTCCACCTCAATTAAGAGATATAAATTGTCGAAGTCAATTTATAGAAATTAACGTGAGTTGAGGTCAATCCCACAGAGAATTTCTTTACATAAATGATTTCACTGTCGAGTTTTACTCAAATGTCGTTCTTATTTCCTAAAGAAACAATTACGAAAAGTAAAATGGATTTAGTTGTGATGTTCTAGTAACTAAAATTTGTAATCAAAATCCAGATTAACAATTAACAGAGTTTTCAATTCTGAAGTTGTTTGAATGATTAAAAGAAACTAGGATTATGTTCCCCATAACGTTACACTTAATGTTCTTCCATAGTTAAGTTTCAAGAAATTTATCTCTACAAAATACAGATGAGTTATATATATCTGATACTTCTCAGTCTAATCAGATAATGTTCACTCAAGTCCTCTCGGTTCCAGAGTGTTACTAGTTGTACCCTAATTTACAATGGTGTTAAAGTTCTTTTCTCTCGAACTCAAACTTTGACTCCATTTCTTCCAGTTAATTTAGCTTTTTCCTAACTATTATTTTTCTCTGGAACAAATAATAAATACAGGCTCACTCCAATGCGTGCACTCATCAGAATACATGGATAATGAAAGCTAGATTATAATTTGCAAACATAAATCACCTGTCACTTGTTCTACGAAATTACACTTCGATTTACGTCATAGATACCACAATCCCAATTGTGGTATTTAGCTACTCATGATTTCACATAAGCATCCAGAAATATAAAATGAAAACATGTTGAGAAAGTACTTACGAAAATAAGCAAACCAACAATCTACTTTGATAATTCAAGAACCAGAAATCCAAACATCAAACTTGATTCAATGTTAAAATCGAAAACCAAAAACTCAGAATAATGGAAACTTGTTCGTCATTCAAGGTAAGATAAGATCTAAACAAAAAAATGACCTAATTAATTTAAATAAAGTGTCTAAAAAGAGTCCTACCTGAAGTAGGACTGAACTGTCGGGCAACTGCACGGGCAATATGATGGACCGTCGTAGACTTCACGGCTCATGAAGTCGGCCGTGATCTATACTTGGCCCAAACAAAATGTGAATCTTCACAGCGTATACACTGGATCTTCTTCACGATCACCACAACGAACCGTGATGAGGGCCACTACCCATGAGGCCTTCGTGATCTTCACTTGGTGAACACTACATTTCATATTCTCACGCCATAAACATTGGATCCACTCCACGATCACAACCACGGATCGTGACAACGACCACGGTCCATATAGGTACCCGTGGTCTTAACTTGGCCAATTCAATTTTCATATTTTTTATACCTATTCACTGGATCAGCTTCACGAGTACTTCCACGGATCATTGTGAGGACCACGGCCCGTGAGGTTGTCTGTGGTGTTTACTTGGTATTGCCACAATTGATCTTTTCAAGGCCTGCTCACTGGAAAGGTATTCACGACAAATTGCACGATCAGTAGTGAAGACCACGGTCCGTGAAGCTGTCCGTGGTCTTCACTTGCTTCAATTCACTTTCACTGCATTTTCCTTTTTTCTTTCCTCTTTCACGTCCACCTATTTTACATGTACAAAAACTACCAAACACAGCATATCCACATAAATACACTCAATTCTAATATTAATCCTTAGTTTTCAAACATCAAATATACTAAGATTTTGCGACACATCAAAAGTCAACACCAGAGCGGAAGTAAGTCTATCTTTCAATTCTTGGAAACTCTTTTCACACTCTTCAGACATTATGAACTTAACCTTTTTTGAGTCAATGCCATCAATGGAGAGGTAATCACTAAAAAACCCTTCAACAAACCTTCTATAGTAACCGGTTAAACCCAACAAACTTCTAATATCCTAAGGGGATAGAGCTCTAGGATAACTCTTGACTGCATCCGTCTTCTTAGGATGTACCTCAATACCCTTACCGGACACAAAATGACCTATAAAAGGCATAGACCTTAACCAAAACTCACATTTACTAAACTTTTCAAAGAGTTGTCGATCCCTGAGGACTTGCAACACAATCATCAAATGATTGGTATGCTCGTCTTCACTCCATGAGTTGATAAATATATAATCAATGTACACAATCACAAACATATCAAGATATTGTCTAAACACCCTATTCATCAAATCCACAAATACGGCCGAAGCATTAGTCAAACCAAACGACATCACAAAAAACTACTTATGACCATACCGAGTTTGAAAATCTGTCTTTAGAATTTCATCTTCCTTCACCCTCAATTGGTGATAACCCGACAGGAGGTCAATCTTAGAGAAGTAGCTTGATCCTTGAAGTTAATCAAACAAATCATCTATCCTTGGGAGAGGATACGTATTCTTAATCGTAACCTTATTTAATTTCTAGTAGTCAATACACAGACGAAGTGACCATCTTTCTTTCTAACGAACAAAACTGAAGCACCTCCTGGAGAGATGCTTGGTCGGATGAAACCCTTATCCAATAAATCCTTGAATTGCTCCTTCAATTCCTAAGTTCTACCAGAGCCATTCGATAAAGACGAACAGAGATAGGTTACGTATCTGGGAGAAGGTCAAAACAAAAGTTTATTTCCCTTTCGGGAGGAACATCGGGTAAATTATCGGGGAAAACATCCCAAAACTCGTTAACAGCGGGGATCGACTCAAGAGTAGGAATTTTAGAATCCATATCTCTCACCCTAACTAGATGGTAAATGCAACCCTTAGAAATCATCATTTTAGGTTTAAGACAAGAGACAAACTGACTCTTAGGCATCAATTTTCCCTTTTTTCCACCCTAGTATGGGTTCATTTGGAAACTGAAACTTGACTAGATGTGTTCTATAATCAATAAAAGCATAGCATTCTAGCAACCAATCCATACCAAGGGTAACATCAATATCTAACATATCAAGCTCTAAAAGATCAACATGAGTGACTCTATGTGACTAGGATACGGGACACGTTCTATAGACCCTTTTAGCCACTATAGAGTCACCAACAGGAGTAGCGACAGCATAGGGATCTAACAACACATTCAGAAGAATATCAAGCCTCATAGACACATATGGCATCATAAAAAGCAAGGTAGAACCGTGGTCAAGTAAAGCATAAACATCGAGATGAAAAACTTTGAACATACCAGTAACCACATCGAAGGAACCCTCTTACTCATCACGAGTCTGAAGAGCATAGAACCTATTTTGCTTCTAACTTCCACTAGGACCGGATGAAGGATTAGGTTGAGCCTTTCAATGGTTACCTCCATCATTTTTAGCAACTGAGGGACAATCTGTTATATTGTGGTCCATCTTACTACAAATTAAAAAGGCATTGTACCTATCTAGACACCTACCCTCATGCTTCTTTCCATACTTAGCACAAGTAGGCAATGAAGATCCACTACCATTTCCTCCTTGATGCTTAGAATTAGACACCCTATCTGTGTTGAACATACAAGGAGCATTGTAGGAACCTTGGCCGGAAAACCTTTGTCAAAACTTAGAGCGACCATGCCCATTGGACCTTGCATGTTAAAAGTCACCATTACTGGCCCTTGCCTTATTCACCTCCCTAGACCTTTTCTTAAGTTTCTCATCTTCAATTTGTTTAGCATGAACCATAAGATGAGAAATGTCCATATCATTGATAAGCATAGCGGTATGGCATTCCTTAACAACCATTTCTGACACACCCGAAAAAAACTTACTCATTTTTGCCCTAGGATCACCAACCATTGTAGGGGCATATCGGGATAATTATGTGAACTTCAAAGATTATTCTTTCACACTTATGTTTCCTTGACGAAGGTTGATGAATTCTAGAACAGCTTCCCTCCCTTACTTCCATTGGTTGAACCAAACTTGAGAAATACCCTAAAGTTGATAAGCAGACAATTCCCATTTTCCACCGGTGTCACTCCCATGATAATCAACACCTTATACCCTTCATCAATGAACTCTTGAGGGTATTCCTCAACCTTAGAACAATGAAACTCCAGAGGATTCATTCTACTAAAGTCTCTCACTCTAGTTGTCGTCGTACCCACTTTTGGGTTCACGGAGATCGCAACCTCTCTATTGGCTTGAGCTGTCATGGTTTGAGCCAACACTTGAAAAGAAGCCCTAAACTCCACATTAGTCACTTGATCAGCAAAAGGATCGACCGGAACTTAATGAGCTGGAGGAGAAGCCTTTTGTTCCACATTCTCTCTCGCATTCCTTCTAACATATGCCGTTTGAGTTGCCATATCCTATAGATCATTGGATAAGGATTAGGAGAGAGACATTATAGATTTAAACTCTATCGCACGACTTTGGAATAATAAAAGAGGTGGAGTTTCCTAAACATCTTATATCCTCTTATTCATACATGTGGCGCGCTTCACACTTACGAACAAGACTCTACTCAGCGCGTCTTATGAGACTTCCTAGGACCTTTCTAAACTTTGTTCTCTGATTGATAAGTTTGTCATGACCCAAGCTAGACCCTAGGTGTAACATGGCGTATAGGACCCCGAGAGGCCCCATACAAGATACTTAGTATACATAGACAAGATAATAGAAATTTAAGTGATTAAACGATCATTTCAAACCATAGAGTTTTATAAAATGAAGCGGAATCTAACAAAGTCTCAATCCATCTAGTACATAAGAAGAAATGAGGATGTGACCCATACATCAAGTTCAAAACATAAATGAAATGACATAATGAAATAAAGACTCTGTCCTTGAATGTAAGAGGACTCACCAATCTTCTAACTTCAATTATTATATCCCTAGCCACGGAAGTGCGAGTTTGGATCGTCAGACCCTAACTTTTATAAGAAATATAGGTAAGAGTATGTGTTAGTACAAATATGTACTAAGTATGATAGCAATGCATAAAGTGTAAAAATCATGATAAAGGGGCATTTTCGTAATGTACAATGACCAAGCTAAAACATGATATAAAAGAGTTAGAAAATATAATCATAAAATATGGCCAATGTAAGTAGACATCATCTTAAATCACATGGGAGATACTTATGAAGTAACCTTGATTAACTAATGTGGTAGAATTACCTTTAGCCGACATATAAGACCATGTGAGCTATTAACATGGAATTTGGTGTCTACCCCACACTGAAAAAGAGGTGTCCTACTTGCCAAGGTAATACCATGAACTTCTAGCTTACGTGGATCCACTAGCTATGTCTATTTAGACAATCCTGTGTTGGCACATAGTTTATTGGACATGGGTAATCGACACTTGTCCACTAGGTTATAAGTATAACTCTCACAGAAAATTCGATATTCTTAACTCTTCATAACATTCATAAGAAATGGGTAATCGCCACTTGTCTTAGCATTATAGGTCATGGGTAATCGCCGCTTGCCTCATTATTAGAATAGCTCTTTATCTTTGATTCATTTTAGGTGAGAAGACCTTTAAACCTTAGAATCCTTTATGTGAAAAAACCTTTCACATTCATGCTTTCATGTGTATATGAGAAATTCTCTCACAATACATAATCATATTGATAGTTCACTCTCAAAGCATCCTTAATACATTTTCATCAATTTGATAGAACATGCATAAAATCATATAATCCTCTTTCATAGTTCAAAACCCAATTTCAATCATCGTAGTTTAGAGAACATGGGTTCATTGGGATTCATCATAAAATCATGGAATTATATCAATTCATGCATAATACTTCATAAAACAATCAATTATATCAATATTGAAAGGAACCTATGATATAGAAGAAAACCCTAACTTAATTGGGAATTTCTAACTTTATAAATTGGAGAATTTAGGGACTCCATGGAGGAAAGGGCTTCATGGATGAAGACTATCGTACCTCAATCCCAAAATCTTGGCTTCAATGGTGGAATTTGAGACTTGACTTGAAACCCTAGGTTGACTCCTTCTTCTTCAAGCTTTCTAGAGAGAGAATATTTTGGAAAGGAAGACTTGTTCTTTTTTAAGAACTTGAGAGAATGATTTCAAATGGGGAAATTTGGGGGTAAAAACACTTATATAGGACTTTAGATGAAGGGTAAAACGACATAGTATTAGGCTAGAATAATTAGGAAAAGACCCAAAAGCCCTTAAGGAAAACAACTACCGACCTCATCAACGCCCCAACCCATGATCCGTTGTGTCACGACCCGAGAGCACCCCCTAGTCGTAACACGGAATACTCGACCCCGAAGGGGTCTAATACGAGTCTCTTGGCTCATTCATTGCATAGACAATAGAAAATAGTGCGGAATTAAAAACTTTATTCAAAACCAAACTATTAACAACTCTTTCATAAAGTAGCGAAAATACTAAGTCTCACATGGTCAACTTAAGACAAACTTTAATAAGATAGGGTCACGGCCCTTTACAATCGAAAATACTAGAATGTCTATTACAAAGTCTTAAACATAAAGGAACTAGAACAAAAAGAGTATTTGTCCTAGATCTATGAGGACATACCAAGTCTTGCAGGAAAACTCTATCCAAGCACTTCAACTTCTAGCTAGAAACGATCACTTGCCGGAACCTACACTTGTAGCAAAAATAAGAGACTATGGGGTAGCACACAAAAATGTACTAAGTATAATGACCATGCAAAGACATGCTTTAAAAGGGACATTTTGTTGAAAGTCATGCTAGTATGCCATTTTTTATAAAACCTCATGAGTACAATTATAAGAGGCATAATCCGAGTCACAACCAACATACAAGACATTATCCACATTATAGACATGTTCAACATATAAAACCATTACCTTTACCTTTTCACCTTTACCCCAAGCAACCCTCAAGTAACACTTTGTGCAATGTATGGATAGCGTCCCATACCACTATCCACACCTAAGCATCACCCTAAGGTCAACAAAATTGAACTCACCAAAAAATCATGCTTCATATTACAAGTAATCATGCTCCACTAATACAAACATACAACACATAAGAACATGAGTCAAGTAAGTCATTTCATCATCTTAGGACCTATATCTAAAGTTACCCTAAGATACACCTAAGTAAGACATGAAGTGGCAGCCCATACTACCTCTTCATAGACACCTAGGTGTTCCTCAAGGCTACAATAAATAAGAACCTTTACAATTCAACACAACATGCAAAGTAACTCATTCCATCAATATAAGCTACTCATTCATAATTTTATTTAGACAATAAGTCAACAATCTTCATTAGATTAATTTGGGACACCTTCATGCATTTAGAGGACTTTCACACATTTAGTCATTAGGACTTAGAGAACTCACAATAGCACCTTCAAAGCCTACTCGTACAATGTAAAGATAGCATCCCATACTACTACCTACACTTTCTAGTACCTATCAAGTAACTAGAGTGCACATCTCACATGATGGTAATAAGCGTTTAACCGACATAGGCCATGCAAGCTAGACATGGAATCTGGTGTCATAGAGCACACATCGTAAAGAGGTGTTCCACTTGCCTAAGGTAGAACGATAACATTAGCTCAGATGAATCCTTAGCTTGGATGAAATCCGCTGGCTAATATCCTATGTGGGCACATAGTTATGGGATAGGAAGATGTTCATTGGAACTCTAGCCTAACATTGGGAGAGTTTCCATCTAACCATATCCACTCGGTGCTTAGCCTACATTCCCATAGATTATTTCATTCACATTACATCTGTGTACTAGGGAGGAATGCCATAGGCCTATCGACCCATGATACATCATTACCAAGGAAGGAATGTTATAAGCCTATCGATACGTGGTACATTCAAGGATAGCTCTAGGGTCCATATAAAAGGAATGCTATAAGCCTATCGATTCATGATCCCTCATTACATTCTTATACTCATGAAAGGAATGCCACTAGCCTATCGATTCATGGTACACTGACTTATTTAGAAAGGAATGCCACTAGCCTATCGATTCTCTAGTCTTCATTACATTAGATCATTTATGAAAAGAATGAATAAAGCCTATCAATTCATAGCCATCAAGTCAAGACACATCCATGACTCATATATGAAAGGAATGACATAGCCTATCGGTTCGTATTCATCAAGTCAAGACACATTCGTTATTCTAGAAAAGGATGCATAAGCCTACCAATTCTAGATTCAACAATTACAATATAGAAACCCTTCACATTCATCATTATCACTCATGAGTGTCAAATCGAGAAATATCCTTTCAATACTAACACAAATACATTGAATAGATGTTCATCATTCTATCATTGAATCACATGTAAGTCCTTCACATTATACAATCATATACACAACATCATGACTATACTTCAATTCCTCATATAATGCCTTCAAGGCCATGATCACAATGTACATGAAAGTAAACACCTCCACCTTTCAAGTGGATAAACAATTCAAGAGTAACTCTACTACATGAGAATTAGGTCACAACTTACCATTCTCCAAAGCCATAATCACCATTACTTAATTCTCCAAAAATTCACCATATATAGGCATAGATAATAATATAAATAAATAATACAACTCGATCTAATCATAATTCCATCAATATTCATTCATAATCATAAAACCCACTTCATAAGCCAAATTTAGGAATTTAGAGAAATCATGGATTCATAGAGTTTTTTCATCTTAAAATCATAAATTAAGCATAAATCTAATCATACTTTATCATTTAAAATCATTTGAGGCAATAACCCATTAATTTGAGTGAAATCTAGGTTTTTGGTGAAACTTGAAAACCTTGAAAACATCTTTGAGATTGACCCTAGTTTGAAAAATAACCCTAGATAAAGGATAACCATAGCTTATACTTTAAGAATCTCATAAAATTGAAGTAGCAACACTTTGAAATCCCCAACCCTAGCTTAACTTGACCTTGACCTTCAATGGAGATCTAGAGAGAACTTTTAGGAAAGAAGAATTTTGTGTTTGAGAGATAAAGTCTAAATGAGGGTTTCAATATTTTAATACTCTTAAAATATTTTAATACACCTAAAATAATCGTACATGCACTTTAAAAGACTTGGGGTGAATTTACCAATTCACCCCTCACTTGGTCATGTCACTTGACAACGAGTAGGTGTGAACCACGAGACCTAGACTCATGGACCATATTGTTGGTCCATGGTCTGGGTATGTGGCTTGGTTTTGAGGTTACTAACCTACGGAGGCCATCCACGGAGCATGGATGGACCTACGGGGCGTGGACCCCTTCCATAGGTCACCCAAATTTGGCCAACTTGATGGTTTCCTTGGGGTCTTGGGGTTTAGACTTAGGGTTCTCCTCAAGGACCCTTAGGGTGGATCCTTGGGTAGTTGTACCTTGACGTCTAACCCCTAAACACCTCAAACGAACACATGTCAAGCTCTAGTTTCACTAGTTTGTTTTTAGGGTTGTTATAGTTTGTCGGACCACAAACCGTCCTAATTGGTCATGGTTGAGATTAGAGACCACTAATTGTGGACCCCCAGTGATGGGCCACACCAACGGCCCACAGGTCCATCAACGGATCATGGACCACGGTCGTAGGTCCTAACTCTTGACCTCAAAATATCTCTAAGTCTGGGACTCACGTATAAGACCTATCTACGGCTCATGCATTCAACGACGCATTGTCTTTGTGAACTGTCAAAAAGTACGAGAGGTTGAAATTTTTGAAAATATTAACTTGCCTACCACACCTCAACCTACGAGCCGAGGGTGGTGTCATCTGTGCTGACGCCTAGTGAGTGAAATACTAAAAATTTGTTGTATTTTCAAATTTGAGGTGTTACTCTTAGGGTTTAGAGTTTCTTACAGTTTAGGTCATAGGGTTTAGGGTTTATTAGAGTTTTTTTAGGGTTTATGGTTAAGGGTCTAGGGTTTAGGGTTTCTTATGGTCTAGGATTTAGGGTTTAGGGTTTAGGCCCTACAGTTTAGGGTTTAGGGTTGGACTGTAAGTTTTAGGGTTTAGATCCTAAGGTTAATGGTTTATTGCTTATGATTTATGGTTTAGGGATTAGAATTTAGGCACTAAGGTTTAGGGTCTAGTATTTAGTGTTTAGGTCTTAAGGTTTATAGTGTATTGTTTATGGTTTATGGTCTATTATTTAGGGTTTAGGCCATAAGGTTTAGTGTTTAGGTTTTAAGCCCTATGGTTTAGGGTTTCGGGGTTATGGTTTAGAGTTTAGGGTTTAGTTCATAAGATGTAGTGTTTATGGTGTAGGGTTGATGACATAAGGTTTAGTGTTTATGGTTTAGGCCCTAAGGTTTATGGTATAGGGTTTAACGGTATAGGATTTAGGGTTTAGGCCATTATGTTTAGGGTTTAGGCTCCAAGGATTAGGGTTTAAGTTTAGGTTTTAGAGTTTAGGCCCAAAGGTTTATGGTTTAGGTTTTGAGGTTTAGACCCTAATGTTTAGGATTTAGGATTTAGAGTTTATAATTTATGATTTATGGTTTAAGGTTTAGGCCCTAACGTTTAGGGCTTAGGCCTTAACATTTAAGCTTTAGAGTTTTTGCCCTAAGGTTTAGAGTTGTGTATTTTTTAATTTTATAGAACTGAACTTACTCAAGGATCTCACCCACCCCTCGTGGTGCTCAGGGGTTGAACCACACATCCCCAAGCCTTAAGATAAATAAAAGCAAAAATATACAAGTAGGAGGGCATAAACCATACGTCTAATCCTATGGTGGTTTATAAATCAGCCATCCTACTAAGGCTAGCAAACTCATCCCCGATACTAGAAAAAGAAACCTAAAAGCTATGCACCTAAAATAGAGGAATCATCTCGATACAAAGAGACTACGAAAGGATAAATAAGGGAGACTCTCCCTTTACAAGTGAAACAATAAAGGAGAAAACCTATGCCCTATAAGGTCTTTCTTCACAACAGCTCTAATTTGCATAACAAGAGAGAACTATGATGAAGAAAGGCTCAGTAACACCTAAAAAGGATAGTGAAATCTCTATGATAGTGTGTTGTGGCCCCACACTGTTGTCAAGACAAACCGTACAAGAAATCAAGGCAGTTCTTTAATTTTCTTAGTCTTATTCTCTCTGAGGTTAGCAAAACCAAGCTTGTATGTCCTGAGTAGATCCCAGATATGAATAGGAAAGTCATGAGTCCAAGCAAACTGAATGAGAACAAGTGTGGTGTTTCTATGTTTGGACAATTTATCAGCAATTGCATTGCCCTCTATATATATTTGGCGATAAGAAAAAGTGTGAAGCTGGCGAATGGTGTCCTGATGTCTGATAAAGGCAGGATGGAGATGCCAAAGGGGTGCTATCCTGCCTCTAATCCAATTGAATAGAAGCTTTGAGTCTACCTCAAGAATGACCCCTCAATAATCATTATCTAAACACCAAGGTAAAATCCAATACAAGTTTCTTCAAGCTCGGCCTGATTATCAGTCCCAACTCCCATAGGGCTTGCTAAAGCATGTATGAGGTCTCTATAACAATCCCTAAGTATACCTCCTGCACAAAATCTCCCCTGGTTTCCAAGAGCACTACCATCAGTGTTGACTTTGCATAGTCCATATGGATGGTCTAGACCAGCAAACTCCAGTAATTCTAATCTCGGGGATGGAAAACTCTTCTCTAATACACAATTGTCTCCACTCAAAAGGCTAGTGAAAGTATGGATAAGTCATCCTAAAAATCCTGTAGACGTCACTAGTAATACCAAACTTTACCCATAGCGAATTTGACTGTTTAGACCTATACTTTGCAGCACATTTGTTCTTCCACAGGTTCAGTAAATAAGGATAGGAAGGGATCTTAGAATAATCTGATGAGGGGAAGTAGTAGAAGTTTGATTTCACCAGTACACACGGAGGTTCTTAACATGTTTGAAGCCCATCACTAGCAAGAAAGATGTCCAAACAGCATTAGGGAAGTTACTTGAGACTAAAACATGCTAAACATTTTGACAACCAGAAATACAGTGATTAACGTTTCAAAGACACTTCATCCAATTCTAAGTGTTCACGATCGTACAGCAGTAAACACCCAACTAAATGAGTTGGGGTCGATCCCACAGAGAGTAGCTTTTTTTTTAATTCAATTATGAAACTTATGACAGTGACTTTTGCAGCTGAATAAATAAACAATGAGGAATCTATGGACTAAACTCAAATACGTCTTAACTATTCCAAGTGAGTAATTGTCAGACTACAAAACCACTTCAACAATCAACAAGAGACAATAAAATAAGAAGGCAATGCTTGGGGGAATGACTAACTAACTACTAGATTCAACTCAATGGGTGCAAATCATTAACCAACCGTGCTAATTTGTTATGGGTAGGATGGACTTCAGATAAGGCTCTTTTCTCTCGAACAAATACCTTATTTCCACCGAGTTCTTTTAAACCTCAATGTATACCATAAGCAGAACAGCCCACAATCTCATCAAATATACTCTCTCTTGCTAGATACAAAGGATGGGACTTGGGTTTCACTTTCTCAAGCTGAAACCATCAAGACCCACTACGTACAGATGCCAAGATACTACCTTAGCTCTACACTTCTCTCACGAGCAAGCGTAAAACCGTGAAGTATATTGCAATAGACATGCAATATAGAAGTAAACAACAGTAATAACTCAGACCCACTACAAATTAACACGAGAAATCAATAAGTGCTAGCACCCATTAAATCAAACACAGCAATTGGTTACATTGTCAAACCCCCAAGATTGGGGTTTTAGCCAATCATCATCAAAAGAAGAAATTCGATACCTGCTACATGTTCCATAGCTGGGTATTTGAAAATCAAAAGTTTACTATGAAGAATCTTCACTCTATTACAATACCTAATTAAAAAACTAGTGAAAATTACTAAAGATCAACAATACCAGTGTTTTTGTTCTCTTTCTTTTGTTCCTCCTGATTTATCAATGCCTTCTCTCTTTTCCAAAAAACAATTTATACAAATATAAGGTGTGGCATTTTGGGGCTGATCGGCAAGGTAAGTCAGGCTTCGCTGACCATTCGGTGACTCGTTGCTCGTCCTTTCATCTCGCCTTCTTTCTTTGCATTTCCCTCATCCAAACACTGTAACTTTAGGTGATATAGATCCAGATCACCATCCATTCAGCGATTCACTCTTTAGCCTTTTAGGTCACTAATCTACGTTCACTTTGATCTCAATAAGTACTTTCGGCGCCATGGTTTTCCTTCGCCAATGCAGTCGGCGATTCACCGATGAGGAATGCAGTTTGCCTAAGTTCCTTCTATTTCAGGCTCAGTGTTCTGTAGCTTTAGGATATCCAGGAGTCATTTGGCGATTCGCTGAATTCTCTCGGTGATCATTAGGCTTATTTTACTTCAAGGCTTCGCACCCCAGAACTTTAGGCAGTCTGATGAGCTACTCGGCGACTCATCGAGTACTCTTGGAAATCTTCAGGCTTGCCCTTCTTCATTTTTTCGGCTTGCTTTGTTTCTTTTTGCTTGTTAGTATCCTTGCTTTGTTCCTCAATCAATATACCTAAAAATCAAGGATTAAACACCAGTTATTGGCACAAATTAAGCATTTGAGGGCACTAAATCTATGTAAACAAAGCCTTAAATGAGTCCAAATCTCGGACTCATCAAAACCCTCAACTTAAACTTTTGCTTGTCCTCAAGTAAAACTCAAGTTCAGCAGTTCAAAAAGGATGTCTCAAATAGTTCTACGAAAGACTCAATCATGAATACACACAATAAGACTCAACTTACTCATGTAAGGATCAATTAAGCACTCCAAGATTCAAGTTGTGACTCACCATTATCACAGATTCTCAAGTTCACAATACTTGCTTCAAATGCAAGTTCAAGCTCAACAAATGTACACAAATGCCCTCACAACAAAGATAATTACATATTCACACACAATTCTTCAGCAATTTATAACTCTGGAATCACATACAACTCTCACACTCACAAAGATGAACACATGCATTACTTCACCCATAGGTTTGCCCTTATTTTCCAATCAACATTCGTTTCATCTCACTCAAGATCAAAAATGTTTTCCAAGGCTTGTAACGGGGCAGAGTGTAAAGGTATGATCATTTAGGCTCATTGGCTACTATCCTTATGAAATGTGGTATGAACATCACTTTCCTTCCTTTTCTTCAACATTTTCACCCATGCTCAAAATTTACCCCATTATTCACTTCCAATGGAATATCGAACACCCCATTTCTTTTGTTTATTTCACAACTTTTTCATTTTTTCTTTCTTCTTTTCTTTCTTTTTTTTTTTGTATGGAGGGGTTCCATTTTTTTCAAAACTGTGGCTCAAAGGGGAATTCTTCACATTTCTTTATTTACCTTATCTTTTCACCACACCCCATCACTTAAGCTTTTGGCCTAAGTTGGTTATTCAAACAAACCACACTTCATGAGGATTATAGGTGAATGGATAAAAGGGGGGTCTCGATTGCTCAAGATTCTTCCAAGAAAAGGTTAAGACTCAAAGGGGGTTCAAGCAAAGTTCACACATCTCACAAGGTTGGCCACAAAAGAGGTATATTGTAAAATTGCTTCACTCTTTAAAATTGGTTCCTAAAATAATTTCAAGAGCTTGCATTACTTAGTCAACCAGACCAACGGGGCAAATTCTAGGTGTCACCATACAAGGTTCAGAGTAAACTCATCACACAAAGCATTGGCACCAATATCAAACAAGACTCCACACTTTCGCTAGTGTGCAATGTTCATCACAAGAGACTACATTCGATAACCGGCTAGTCATAACGAGATGCAAAAAGTCCATATATTGTCTATGCAACTTCATTTAGCCTCATCGTAGCCTCGCATTCACTTATGTTCGATTAAGAGCACTATTCAAGTCATCGATATTTATCATAACCGATACTTAAATATCTTTTTTGAACAACAAGCAAAGGACTCAATGACCAAACACCTACCCCCACCAAAAGCATCCAACATTGTCCCAAATGTTAATAGAGAACAAAAAATAGCAAAAATGAAAAATAAAGATAAATTACTGGTATGTAAACATGTAGAGTAAGGTGACAAGAAATCTTCACTAGGCACCTATTTGGCAAAAATTTGTACTAGTCGTCCAACAGCTTTGGCGATCCACCCAATGGTGTGGATATCGCCAATATTTCTAGTGTGTAAACTGTTCAAAAAGAGGAGAAAAGGCAGGAAAATTGAAGTTCACCGAATAGGTCGGCGCATTGCATAATGGACTTGTTACCTCGCCGAAAGATCCATTGGGTCAGGCTATCAGTGTTAGAGCAGAAGGGCATGGAAAGTTGGGTCGCCCAATCACTTCAGAGTATCACCAAGTGATGAAGGTTCGCCGCCTAATGTTCCAGTATCTCAGCCCCATGTTCAAGGTCCAGAAGGCAAACTATGTTGGGCTCGCCGAACAGTTTCAGTGATCCGCCAATAGAACTTTCACCTTGCACAATTGCTTACACCTGCACAGTCAACACACATTATTTGAAACACTAACACTTGGGTTGCCTCCCAAGAAACGCCTTGTTTAACGTTGTGGCACGACATGGAAATGCTCTCAAGATCTTCCATATACACCACTTCTATCAGATAAACCTCTTGGCATTCTCCAAAGTACAACTTTAAACATTGCTCATTCACCTTGAATGCAGGTTCTTCTTTACCTTCGTCTTCAATGGCACCATTTGTGAACACCCCTGTCACTCTAAATGGACCTGACCATTTGGATTTAAGCCTTTCCAGAGAGAGCCTGAGTCGAGAATTATATAGTAACACCGAATCTCTGATTTGAAACTCCCTCTTAAGGATTTTAGAATCATGCTATTTCTTCATCTTTTCCTTGTAGAGAGTGGAATTCTCATAAGCCCTGAACCTGAATTCATCTAATTCATTTGGATGATCTACTCTTTCTTTTAAAGTCTTTGCCCAGTCCAAACTTAGAGCCTATAATACTTTGTGTTCCAATTCAATCGGTAAATGGCAAGATTTGCCAAAGACTAGCTGATACGGAGACATACCAATTGATGTTTTGTAGGAGGTGTGATACGCCCATAGAGCATCACCAAGCTTTCGATACCAATCAGTTCTATTTGCATTTACTGTCTTGGCCAAGATACTCTTGATCTCCCGATTTGACACTTCCACTTGGCCACTTGTTTGGGGATGATATGGAGTTGCTACTTTATGTTTCACGCCATATTTGCTCAATGCGGATGCAAAAAACTTGATGCAAAAATGAGATCCCCTATCACTAATAATAGCCCGAGGAGTACCAAATTTGGCAAAGATGCAGCATTTTAAGAATTGAACACTTCTCCCTTCATTGTTTGGTAGTGTGACAACCTCCACCCATTTAGAAACATAATCTACTGCCACCAAAATGTAATTGTTGTCAAATGAGCTCACAAATGGACCCATTAAATCTATTCCCCAAACATCAAATAACTCAACCTCCAGAATAGGCGTAAGAGGCACCTCATGTCTTTTAGATACTCCACCTTATTTTTGACTTTGAGTGCACTTCTTAACAAACTCATGAGCATCTTTGTAAAGGGACGGCCAGTAGTAACCACTTTGAAGAACTTTAGCAGTTGTACGCACCCCACCATGATGACCCCCAACCGGTGAAGCATGACAAGCATGAAGAATTTCGTTGATTTCTTCCTCCGACACACATCTCCTAATGATATGATTTGCACACTCTCTGAATAAATATGGTTCATGCCAAAAGTACTTATTTACGTCGAACAAGAACCTCTTTTGTTGATACAAGTTCAGTTCTTCCGAAATCAATCCACACACCACATAATTAGCAAAATCAGCATACTAAGGAGTTTTATGGAGAGTTACCATGAAAATCTGTTCATCAGGGAATGCATCATTTATGTCTACCTCGAGCTCATCATTCTCCTTGCCTTATAACCTTGATAGGTGGTCAGCCACCTGGTTTACACAACCTCTTCTATCCTTGACATCAAAGTTAAATTCTTGCAACAACAGTACCCACCGTATTAATCTTGGTTTGGCATCCTTCTTTGCCATCAAATAACGCAGAGCAGCATGATCAGTGTGAACAACCACTTTAGTGCCTAGCAAGTATGCCCGAAATTTCTCAAATGCATATACTACCGCAAGTAATTCTTGTTATGTAAATGTATAGTTATGTTGGACACCCCTTAGAATTTTGCTTGCGTAGTAAATTGGGTGAAATAGTTTGTTGCATTTTTGCCCCAACACGACACCCAAAGCCATGCCACTTGCCTCACACATCACTTTGAAGGGTTCTAACCAATCGGGACTAATGATAACCAGGGTGGAGATCATTTTTTCTTTCAAACACTTGAAGGCCACCTTGCACGCATCATCAAAGTTGAATTTCACCTCCTTCTCCAAAAGTTTGCATAGAGGGTGTGCAATTTTTGAGAAGGTTTTGATGAACCTCCGGTAAAAGCCGGCATGTCCCAAGAAACTACGAATACCTTTCACCAAAATTGGTGGTGGTAACTTCTCAATCACTTCAATCTATGCTTTATCAACCTCCAGCCCTTTTTGTGACACTTTGTGACCAAGAACTATACCTTCCCTAACCATGAAATGGCATTTCTTCCAATTTAGGACCAAATTCGTCTCCACACATCTTTGAAGAACTTGTCCCAAGTGTGCTAAACATGCTTCAAAAGTATCACCCACAACCGAGAAGTCATCCATGAAAACTTACATTGAATCCTCCACCATGTCAGCAAAAATAGATAGCATGCAATGTTGAAATGTTGTTGAAGCATTGCATAACCCGGACGGCAGCCATTTGAAGGCAAAAGTTCCATACGGGCAGTTGAAGGTGGTTTTCTCTTGATTTACTGGAGCAATGGATATTTGATTATAACTGGAGTACCCATCCAAAAAGCAATACCATCCTCTCTCTGAAAGTCGATCAAGCATTTGATCCATGAAACGCATAGGAAAGTGATCTTATTCAGTCCACAAGTTTAACTTCCGATAATCCATGCATACTCGTCATTCGGTCACCAGTCTCATAGAAACAAGCTCTCCCTTTTCATTAGGGACTACTGTGATGCCTCCCTTTTTCGGTACACATTGTACCGGACTTAACCATTCACTATTCGCAAAAGGGTAGATCACGCATGCATTCAACCTCTTTATTATCTCCTTTGACCACCTCTTGCATTGGTGGGTTCAATCTCTGCTGATGTTCAACACTCGTTTTACATTCACTATAAAGCTGAATTTTGTGAGTGCAAATGCCGGGAGGAATGCCCACTATGTCAACGATAGTCTAACCTATAGCTTTCATATCTCTTCTCAACACCTCAAGGAGGAATTTTACTTGCCATTCAAGCAAATCAGCTGCAATGATTACAGGTAATGTGTTATTTACCTCCAAGAAACTATATCAGAGATGGGAGGGAAACACTTTCAACTCGAGCTTCGGTGGTTCCTCCGTTGATGGCTTTGCGGGAGGACTTTCTCAATTTTTTAGATCGATGTCTAGCTTCAACGAAGTCTTTGAATATTCCCCCATGCTCGAAAGATCAGCTACTACCTCTTCGTAGTCTTGAACTTCAAACTCATCATAGTTAGCAAGCACGGCCTCAAGTGGTTCACTCATACACATCAAATGGCTCGCAGTAGCCTACGCCTCATCAATTACATCAATAGTAAATACCACGAGAATATCGATTGGGTGCTTTATTAACTTACACACATTAAAGGTTACTTCATCTTCGTTCACCCGAAACTTTCATTCCCCACTTTCAACATCTACCAACACTCTCTCGGTTGCCAAGAATGGTCTTCCCAAAATGATGGGAATTCCAACATCGATCTCCGAGAATGACAAAATTAGCCGGTAAATTGAATCAATCAATCTTTACCGAGATGTCGTATAGTATCCCCACAGGTTGTTTAATTGATCGGTCTGCCATCAAGAGTCTTATTGTTGTGGATTTTGGTTCACACAACCCAAGTTGTTTGTAGATTGCATATGGCATTAGGTTAATGCTTGCTCCTAAACCACATAGGGCCTTGGCAAATTGGAGCATGCCGATGGTGCAAGGGATGGAGAACGCTCGGGGATCCTCTTTCTTTTTTATCAACTCCTTAGTCATAATTGCACTACAACATGAGAAACTTCGATTATTTTAAAGTCCAAGCTTCTTTTTTTGTGACTAACTCCTTCATAAACTTGGCATAACCCGGCATTTCTAACAATGCCTCCACTAAAGGGAGATTAATCGACAATGTCTTGAACAACGATAAAAAGTTCTTGAACTTCTCATCCTCGTTCTTCTACTTGAGGTGTTGGAGAATTGGAGGAGGTATTTTGGGTAGAGATTGCACCATTTTTGGGGTTGGACTATTTTTTGGCGTTGGAGAATTGGAGGAGGTATTTTGGGTAGAGATTGCACCATTTTTGGGGTTGGACTATTTTTTTCCACATATTTTTGTGACCTTTTGGCGATGCTTTGATGGATGAGTATTTCTTCTTCCTCCATACCTTTGTCTTCTTCATGAACTTGAGCTTAGTTATTGCCCATCATATCACCTACTGCTACCTTTCCACTACGTGTAACCGCAGCTAGACCTCTATCACCATTTTCCCTCATCATATTTGGTTTCAATTGTGCTGAAAGTAAACTCAATTAATCTTCAAGTAGCTTAATTGCATCCGCATGAGAGTTAACTCTATTGTTCAATGATGAAAAATCGCTTTTCATTCCTTTTAACAAATCCTCTGAACCTTCTACTTTGTCAAGGATGTGTGACAGCAAATCATTCACCTGGGGACTACTTGGACTCCCTTTCGACTTTGGGCTCTCACTCGATTGAGTGTGGTCTTCTTTATGGTCATCCTCTCTTCTCCAATAATCACTTTGTTCAGCCCATTCTTGATAGTATCTTCTTTGATCTTCCTCTTTGTGAGAGTTCCAACCTCGGTTCCCACCTCACTGTAAATAGTGTGGGTGGAAACCCTCCTCGTATCTCTTGGAATTCCAACCTTGATTCTCCTCCGGCTTTGAATAACCTGAGGGAGAACCCTCCACAGCTCTAAACACTCCACTTGTTCCCTTGGGATTTTTCACATTCTCCAACACATGCTCTTGTAGTAGCTCCATTTGGGCCAACATCTTCTTGATGTTCTCATCCCTTTCTCTTTCCTTATCAAGTTGTTTTTGAGTCATTCTAAAACAAAAAGGGGAAACTTGATCTTCTTGAGTGTACCAAGCTTGATTTAGTTTTGTCATGTCATCAAGAAGAAATGATTCCACCTCAAATGATTGCAACATTATTCCCCTTCAAACTAATTGATCAGCAACTCCTTTATTTATCGAATCAAAACTCCGGTAAAAATATTAGAGTAGTAAATCGTTTGGTAGCCTGTGAGTTGAGAATTGACGTAGGAGTTTCTTAAACCTCAACCACATTTCATGGATGGGTTCACCCTCCAATCGCTTAAAACCTTGAATGTTATTTCTGAGTTTCATCATCCTCGGTGGAGGAAAGAATCTCACATTGAATGTCATGATAAACTCATCCCGCAATGTGATATAATTCTTTGGTAACTCAGCCAACCACTTGCTAGCTTCCCGCGTTAGAGAAAGTAGAAATAACCTGAGCCGGATTGACTCTTGAGACACATTCTTGAATAAAAATGGGTTGCACACATCTATAAAATTCCTCACATGCTCATGTGGATCTTCATGAACCAGCCCTCCATAAATTCCCGTCATTTGGACAAAGTGAAGAGTTGTGCTTGCGACCTCAAATATTGCATTCTCGTCAGTTGATGGTAGGCAAATTGCACCCATTTCACCCGCTTGGAATGGGTTGTACACACTATTAATATCATTGATCCCATCTCGGTAACCTACTTGGCTACCATTCACCTCTGCCTCACTCATTCCTACTTCTATTCAGCCCAATCAATACGAGCACAATGCAGCCTAAATCGATTCAACTACAGCCAACAAATTCACATGTCAAACATCGATAAAAGAACTCTAAACAACACCACTCCCTGCAAGCGGCACCATTTTGATTAACATTTCAAAAGCACTTCATCCAATTCTAAGTGTCAAAGATCGTACATCAGTAAAAACCCAACGAAATGTGTTGGGCTCGATCCCACAGAGAGTAGCTTTATTTTGAATTCAATTATGAAAATTATGACAGTGACTTTTGCAGTTGAATAAAATAAACAATGAGGAATCTATGGACCAAATTCAAAGACGTCTTAACTATTCCAAGTGAGTAATTGTCAGACTACCAAACCACTTCAACAAGAGAAAATCAAATAAGAAGGCAATACTTGGGGATTGAATAACCAACTACTAGATTCAACTAAACGGGTGCAAATCACTAACCAACGGTGCTAATTTGTTATGGGTAGGATGGACTTCAGATAAGGCACTTCTCTCGAACAAATACCTTATTTCCATTGAGTTCTTTTGAACCTGAATGTATACCATAAGCAGACCAGCCCACAATCTCATCAAATCTACTCTCTCGAGCTAGATACAAAGGATGTGACTTGGATTTCACTTTCTCAAGTTGAAACTGTCAAGACCCACTACCTACGGGTGCCAAGATACTACCTTAGCTCTACACTTCTCTGTCAAGCAAGCGTAAAACCCTACAGTATATTGCAATATAAATGCAATATAGAAGTAAACCAGTAATAACTCAAACCCACTTCAAATTAACACCGGAAATCAATAAATGCTAGCACCCATTAAATCAAACACAACAGTTGGTTATATTGTCAAACCCCCAAGATTGGGCTTTTAGTCAATCATCGTAAAAAGAAAAAATTCTATACATGCTACATGTTCCATAGCTGGGTATTTGAAAATCAAAAGTTTACTATGAAGAATCTTCACTCTATTAAAATACCCAATTGAAAATATAGTAAACATTACTAAAAATCAACAATAGCAGTGTTTTTGCTCTCTTTCTTTTGTTCCTCTTGATTTCTCAATGCCTTCTCTCTTTTCCAAAAATCAATTCATACTAATCTGAGGTGTGGCATTTTGGGGCTGATCGGCGAGGTTATTCGAGCTTCTCCAACCATTCGGCGACTCACTGATCATCTTTTCATCTTTCTTTCTTTATTCGCATTTCCCTCATCCAAACACTGTAACTTTAGGCGATCCAGATCGGGATCGTCGTTCCATTCCATGATTCGCTCTTTAGCCTTTTAGCTCGCCAATATGCATTCACTTTGATCTCAATAAGTACTTTTGGCGACATGGTTGTCCTTCGCCGATGCACTTGGCGATTCGCCGATGAGGAATGCAGTTTGCCTAAGTTCCTTCTATTTCAGGCTCAGTGTTTAGTAACTTTTGGCAATCCAGGAGTCATTTGGCAATTCTCTGAATTCTCTCGGCGATCAGCAGGCTTGTTTTATTTCAGGGCTTGGCACACTGGAACTTTAGGTGGTCTGATGAGGTACTCGACGACTCGCCGAGTACTCTTGGCGATCTTCAGCCTCGTCCTTCTTCATTTCTTCGACTTGCTTTGTTTCTTCTTGCTTGTTAGTGTGCTTTGTTCCTCAATCTATATACCTAAAATTCAAGGATTTAACACCAGTTATTGGCACAAACTAAGCATTTGAGGGCACTAAATCTATGTAAACAAAGCCTTAAATGAGTCCAAATCTCAGACTCATCTTACATCAAGAAATGCAATTTGTGGTCACTCTCGGATCGAAAGTAAGAACTATAATTGTAGTAGATAGCTTATTCTACAAAGCTCTCCATAGAGTAAAAGAGAATTTTAAAGGAACATGCTTCTGCCAAGTTCTCCTATCAATCAAAGTAGTATGATTAGTAACTCTAACCACAACCCAAGATGAAGAACATGATAATATGCCCGAAGTAGTTGCCTTCCAGTAAGGCTGATCAGGTATGTCCGGTTAGAAATTTATCTGATGGCTAAGGATCTGGGCAACCAAGTTTTAAGGGAGCTATTGATATAATAGATTAATCCTCCATTGGACATGATAAAGAAAATGATAAATAGTGGCCTTGCTTGGTCTACTTGGTAAAGTCCTGTGAGTAGCAAGTGATCCGATGCCAAGCCAATTATCCTACCAAAAACTAGAATTTCCTGAGTTTATCTTCCAGAGGATATTGTCTTCCTCCATTAGTTTGTTAGTCATGAGATTCTTCCAGGTTTGAAATTCACCAGATTCAAACTTCTTAGAAACTAGGTGAGAGCATTGGAAATATTTAGCCAAACCACATTCCATCTAAAGTGACTCTTTAGTCCAAAAGTTCCATCACTGTTTGAGTTCAAGAGATTTACCAACATTATGAATCTTTTTGAAACCAGCCCCAACTTCGTCACATGTATGACATAATGTTTCCCAAGATTCCCAATGGTATCTTTTCCTCAAATTTTTCCTGCCCTATGAAGTAAGCAGTCAACTTTTCAATCTCAATCAGGACATTAGAAAGAGGAGAAATCGAACTAAGAAGATGAATAGGAAGAGACAGGAGAACATACTTAATAAGAGTGACTTTACTACCATAACTAAGAATTTTTGTTTTCAAACCATATATCCTACCCACCACTTTAGAGATAATGCCAGAAAAATGAGAGATCCTTTGTCATCCCAATGTAAAATGAATAACCGAGACAAGTGATCTGTGATTCTTTCTGGGCAAATCCCGTGATAGCTTTTATGAGAGCATTAGTAGGGGGATAAGCATTGGTGGGTACCATAAAGAGACTTTTATTCATATTGATAAGCTGACCGGAGAAAATTTCATAATTAGTAACTGCTTGCATTATTATCTTAATAGATCATCTCCCGTCTAAAGTAAAAATAATAACATCATCAGCAAAATTGAAGTGATTAACCAACGGACCTCTCTTTTCCTTGAAGAAACTCCGAATGAATTGGTTATGAGTAAGGTTGTTCATCATATTGGAAAAAGCATCTGCTCCTAAAATAAATCGGGCAGGTGCAAGTTGATCACCCTGTTTTAAGCTTCTAGTGGAGTGGAAGAAACCATATCTAACGCCATTCACAATCACCGAGCAGCAATTTTCAGCCATAGTCATCCAAATCATATCAATAATCCAAATCATACCAATAATAACCTCGCAGACACCCATTCTATCGAGAACAAGGCAAGTAAAGGCCCAAGTAGGGGTGGGCATTCGATATTCTGTTCTGGATTATCAGATTTCAGGTTCAGTAATTCGGTAATTAATAGTTAAGAGTAGATACCAAATATCAAAATTTAAAATTTCGGTTCAGTAATTCGGTAGTCGGTAAATTAAATTTCGGTTTGGTATGATATTTGGTAATACCGCATTGAAGTTGTAGCCGATTGTAATACAAAGTGAATACTATTTTTCCAATCATTTTTGTTTTTATATGTGGAGACCCGATATAATAGAAGATCAATAATCAAGAAGACATCAAGAAAAACAAATTGATGTTAACTAAAAGACGTGTATTTGGATTGTTTATGGTCATTCTTTATCTTTCTTCTTTGGACTTGTACTAATGAGAAATAGACATGTTAATATGTTATCTTCATTAAGTAAGTAATTTGGTATTCGGGAAATATCAAATGGTACTAATGTCTCCTACCAAACCCAAACCCAAATACCATATTTCTAAAATATGACTCCCAAATGCCATACCGAATACCCAATTACCGAATACCAAATTACCAAAAATTGTGGTTCATTTCAATAATTTAGTTTTCGGTATTTTACGCCCAGCCCTAGGCCCAAGAAACTTTGTCATAAGCTTTGGCCATGTCGAGTTTTATAACCACATTTCCCTATGGATTCTTTTGCTTGATGTCTTGAACAAATTCTTGTGATAGCATGATATTCCCTGAGATACTCCTCCCTTTAATAAAACAGGATTGATTTGTAGAAATAAAACCAGGAAAGATAGGAGCAAGTCGGAGACAAAAAATCTTGTTGGTGAAGTTACTCAAGCTGATAGGTATAAACTCAAAAAGGTAGTTTGGGAACTCCACCGTAGGAATCAAGGTAAGAAATGCGTGAGCAAAGTATTTCGGGAGGCAAGAACCACAGAAGAAAGATCAAATCATGGAAAGAAGATCCAACTTAATGATGTACGAGCAATCTTGAATTTTTTTCCATTCATGCCATCTAGCTCGCAAAGTTAGGATTCATAGAGAAAACCACATTTTTAAGATCCTTAAGATCTAGCATAACTTTCAAATTATCATTTTGGTCATTGGTGACAAGTGCAGGAATAAAAGCTAAAGTTCCTCTCTGACAAAATGATTATGCTCCGTAAACAACTCTTGGAAATGATCACAGGTAGCCTTAGCAATATTATCACCACCCTGAATCTAGTTGCCATTATAATCTCTAACTTTGTGAATGAACAATTTTCTTTTTCGTCCCCTCATAAGAGTATGGAAGTAACTAGTGTAGGCATCTCCTTCTTTGAACCACTGCAACTGAGTCTTTTGCTTGAAGATAGACTCTTCAAGACTAAGGAATTTGATGTATTCTGCATTAAGAGCATGCAAAGAAGATCTATCCTTGTTACTATTTGTTTGGATGTACTTTTCCTTTGCAAACCTTATCGCATCATCAAACTCTTTAACACAAGCAAAACATCCCCAAACTCACTTTTAGATGATTTGCTAAGTGTAGAACTTAGTCGCCTTATTTTCTGGTGCAAAAACCCACATCGGATGCCCCTGAATATCTCGGTCTCAACAAAGTCTCACGGTATTGATAAAATTCTGATTATCAACCCAACAATGAAGAAATTTGAAATACTTTACTAAAGTATTGATGGTCTCAAATGTCCTCTTTAAAATGGTCGTCGTCAATAAAAATAACCAACGAAGAGTAGGGGACGAATCCCTCAGGGAATTGTGTATGGTTAAACATTCAATTAGTGAGTTAAATCACAATTAATTCCAATGGAGTTGATATATTAAATGGGTGGATTATTCCACCAAATTTACCAACACTAACTCAAGCACTCATTTAACAATATTAAAATAAGCAAAGATTCACGAACAAATCGACTCTAGGGGTGTGGGGATTGAATATTGATCTAAATAAGGGTATTGTAGAATTTCTCATTACAACCAAATAACCAAAGATAGGCTAGGTCATGTTCAATGACGCTAATCTCCTTTCGATATGATAGCATCCGTGCATAAAATCTCCTAATGGTCTCCTCTGCATGCTAACCTAAACAACCCAACACCTTATATCTACAATAAAGTATAACTAAATTGCAACTATCAAACAGATTACCCACTTGTATTAGTCTCTTTAGAGCAACAATGCAGGATCGAAGCAAAAATAAAGTTGGCCACCTTAATTGATGAATTAATCACTCGGTAATCGGTCAAATCTATAATTAATAACTACAAAGCATAACATTTTAACAAACCCACTAAATTAAACCAACACTCAACCCCATAATAACACCCCAAGAGCTTGGAGGTTTAGCCACCCATCACAAAGTGTAAAGAAATTATACCCTGCATAAAATTAGCCATGGGTAACTTGAAATTGAGCAATTAAGAGCAAACCAACTTTGAATTCAATCTCAATTTATCAAATTCAAGTTAACAAATTTAAAAGTGTTTTCACTCAATAGAAAGTATTTCTATCTCTAGAATGTTCTAACTTTTCTCAATATTTTCAAACTCCTTATTTCTCTCAACTTTGGGCTATTGATAGTTTTCTGAAATTTGGCCCAAAAACTAAATTTGTGTCTCATTCGTCAACGTTAGTTGGGTTCACCAAATACATTCGGCGAGTCACTAATTACACTTGAGTTCACTCTTTCATTGCTTCACGTGTTTGAACCTTCTTCATCAATCTCATTCAAGTCTGTTTTTTTCAATTCGGCTATGCGCCGATCATCACCCTTGTTCGGCTTTTGAACCTTCATTTTGTACATTGGTACTATCGAATTTAGTGATATTCACCTTATTTTCCTTTTTGCATTCGACACATCATCATTTATCCTTTATTTTTCCATCTAACCTTGAGAAACGACCCAGTGCACTGTTAACTTGGGCCATCTCAGATTCATTATGTAATTCGTTCTTTATGTTTGGCGACCACCTGTGTATGATTTACACTTCTTTTCACATCTTTGGCCATTGTTCAAACACTCATCCTTGCCTAGTCCATTAGTCTATATAGTGGAAAATCATCAAAATATAATAAGAATAGGACATAATTAGGCATTGAGGATACTAATTATGGAGCTAAATAGGCCCCAAATTAGTGTAAGTCTACCACTCATCAACACCCCCAACTTAAACTCTTGTTTGTCCTCAGGTAAATCAATAACACAATAAGGTGCATAATGGTGTCTACTACAGTATTCAATGAGAGACATCATGCAAGTTCCATTACAAGACTACTCTCAAACACATGCTACACTAAAATAGGATCAAAAAGCTTTAAATGATGACTAGGCGGTTGCAACACAAGCTCAAGCTCAAGATCACTTCAGCTTCTTTTCTAATGCAAGACCATGTTTCGATAAATGCATTCAAGTGCCCTCATAGCAAGAACAATTACATGTTCTCACAAAGCAAATCAACAAAGATGTAAGGAATCAATACAATTCTCACACTCTCAAAAGAGTAACACATGCAAGCTTCGTCCCATAGGTTTGCCCATATTTTTCCAGTCATCACACAACCTAGATCATGCAAGATCTCAAGGGTCTTTTAGACTTGTAATGGGGCTAAGGGTTAAGTTATGGTCAATTTGGCTAAGTGACTTAACATTTTCAAAGTATTGGTGCAATAATTTTTGCCTCTTCTCAAGTTCTTTTCATTCTTTTTAATTTGAGAACTCAAACTTTGAATTTCCGCTCACTTTATTTGGAATTCTCTTTATTTCCTCACTTCACTTTTTCATTTCCATTTTTCCAAAATATTTTTAACATAATGACTCTCTTTTGTTTTCTTTTTTTTATAAGGAGGGGTTCCTTATTTTGTAACAAACTTTAAAGTTGAGTCTCATTTCATCTTTCTTTTCCCCTCACCTGGATTTAATTCTTCCTTTCTTTCCACACACCAACTTAGGGCTTTGGCCTAAGTTGGCTATTCAAACATAACAATGCTTTAAAAAAAAAATTAGGTGAGAAGGTAAGGACAATTTGTCTCAAGAGGCTTTCTTTAGGTTTTCCCAACAAATGGGTTAAGCTCAAATGGTGCCAAAAGGGATGGACACCCTCACAAGGTAGTCACAAAGGATTATGGAAATTTGGGTTCTCTTTGAATTATTTCCCAATATCATGCCCCATATTTACCAAGATTTACACAATTAGACAAACAAGGCAAATTCTAGGACTCCACACACAAGCTTTCAAGTAAGGCCTCACCACATATGGCTCTTCGAAGTACACTCATTTAGCATATCCCAAAAGGATCAAAATCGTATGTGCCATGTTCATTCCATGGCTCACATCAACACGCAGCTAGTCAATAAAAGATTCAAAGAGATCGCTCAAAAGTACAACCACGTCTTTTTTCATTCTCGCACCACCAACAATATAAATCATGCTCATCATGAGTACTATTCAAGCCGTTGATATTGAATACATTTGATTCATTGCCAATGAAAACTCAAGCAATTCATGATCAAAATTTATAGGGTAGTTGAAAAACCGAGAGATAGAGTCTAAGAGAGAACAAATAATTGAAGCACTACCAACATAACAAACACATCAAAAAGGGGAATATTGGCACGAGTTCCCTCACACCACTTAAACATAAATTGCAATGTCCTCAATACAACATAAATAATATGAGCAAGCAAAGATGGAGGGACTCCCAGAACATTTTTTGAATAACTTTGGCCGACTCGTTTGGTGGATTGCAAAGTAAGACTTGCTCGATGATGGTGCCTGTAGCCTTGAAAATTTTAGCCTCCACTTCGGCAAGCTGTACCATGATCGTGCAACGTCAACTGGCAAATCGCTTAATTTCTATGAAATTATTGAATCTTCTAGTATACTTCTCACTTCAGGCACCTAATTAGGTGAACTGCATCGGATCCGCCCAATCACATTGGTACATCGCCAAAATGGTGATGTAGTGCTCCAAAATAAACAGTAAACACCTAAAGATGAGCAAGCCATTGGGTGAGATCGTTGGAGCTTGCTTAACTGTGTCGGTGGATCGCTAAGTTGCCTTCTCTATCACCTATTTTTGAATGATACCTCTACAATTGAAACCCACATTATTAAAAAAAAACTAACTCTTGGGTTGCCTATAAAGAATCATTTGATTTATCATCGCGATACGAAGTGGATATGCCTTCAGGCATCATTCAAATACACCACTTCAACAACCCCCACATCATGGCCATCCCCAAAGTACACCTTCCACCTCTGCCTATAGAATTTGAATCATACCCCCTTTGCATCTTCAATTTTAATAACACCATTTGAATACACTCTCGTGATTGTGTACAGACCACTCCATTTGGACTTGAGCTTGCTCGTGAAGAGTTTCAACCTTGAATTAAAAAGTAGGACTATTTCTCCTACTCGAAACTCATGAGGCAAAATCTTTGCATCATGTCACCATTTAACCTTTTCCTTATAAAGAGCGGAGCCTTCATATGCTTGCAAACCAAACTCATCCAACTCAAGGATTTGACGAACACGGTTCTTGGAAGCCACATCCCAAGTCAAATTTATTCTTTTCATTGCCCATAATGTTTTGTGCTCTAACTACACTGGAAGATGAAAAACTTTCCGAAACATTAATTTTAAGGAGACATACCAATAGAAGATTTGAATACCTTGTGGTAGGCCCTAAGTGCATCATCAAGCTTACTGGACCAATCAGTACGATGGACATTATTGTTTTGGACAGGATACTCTTTATTTCTTTATTAGACACCACAACTTGTCCACTAGATTGTGGATGGTACGCCATTGTCATATTGTGGTTAACTCCATATTTTGATAGAAAGGTTGAAAATTGACGGTTGCAAATTGACGGTTGCAAAAGTGTGTTCCACCATCACTTATAATAGCCCTTGGGGTCCCAAACCTTATGAAAATATTCTTTTTGAAAAACATTGTGACACTTCTTGCTTCATTGTTTTGTAATGCCATAGCTTCTACCCAGTTGGAGACATAGTCAACTTCCACAAGAATGTATTTTTTCCCAAATGAGATAGGAAAAGTGCCCATAAAATCACTCTCCCAAACATCGAATAATTCAATATCAAGGATTTGTGACAGCTACAATTAATTTGTCCTAGATATACTCCCTTACAATTGACATTTAACACAACATTTGCAAAGGCATGATCATCTCTAAACATCATAGGCTAATAATAGCCACATTGTAAAACCTTAGAAGATGTACGGATACCTCCATGATGACCACATGTAAGCAAAGCATGGCATGCTTCAAGTATTTCATTCACCTCTAATTCGGGTATACAATGTTGAATGATATTATCAGCATAATCCCTAAAAATTAAAGGTTCATACCATATATACTTCTTCACATCAAATAGGAATTTCTTCTTTTGATGGTTACTCAAATCATCAGGTAACAACCCACATATAATGAAGTTACAAAATCAGGATACTAAGGAATAGAAGGCATAGAAATTATTATTACCGATTCATCAGGAAAGGCATCATTGATATCTTTCTCCTCAGCTATTCTAGAATCTGCTTCCAACCTTGAAAGATGGTCAGCTACACGGTTTTCACACCCCTTTCAATCTGTCACTTCAAAGTCAAATTCGTGTAGGAGTGCACCCATCAAATCAGCCTTGGTTTCACCTCTTTATTTTCCATTAAGTACCTTAGAGCCACGTGGTTTGTGTGCACGATCACTTTGGTACCCAACAGGTATGCTCTAAACTTCTCAAACCAATATACAACAAACAACAACTCTTGCTCCATCATAGTGTAATTCTTTTGAGCACAATTCAGGGTTTTGCTAGTATAATAGATGGAATGAAAGAACTTGTTTTTTTGTTGCCCAAGAACAACCTCTAATGCAAAGCCACTAGCGTTGCACATTATTTCAAAAGGGATATTCCAATCGGGTGCAATGATTATAGGGGCTGAAATGTGCTTCTACTTGAGCGTCTTAAAAGCATCCAAACATGACTGTCAAAAACAAATGTGCTCTCTTTCTCAAGAAGTTTTCACAATGGAATGACAATCCTAGAGAAGTCTTTAATGAAGCACCTATAAAATGTGACATGACCAAGAAAACTCCTTACTCCCTTTACCGAAATTGGGGGAGGTAACTTCTCAATAACTTGAATTTTAGCTTGATCAACTTCAATACCATCCCCAGAGATTTTGTTCCCAAGCACAGTTCCTTCTTTCACCATGAAGTGGCAGTTCTCCCAATTAAGAACCTAATTTGAATCTACACACCTTTTAAGCACTATCTTCAAATTCTTCAAGAATTCTTCAAAATAGTCTCCAACTACATAGAAATTTTCCATGAACACTTCTATGGATTCCTCCACCACATCTGCAAAGATTCATAGCAAGCACAATGGAAAAGTAGTCGGTGCATTATATAACGCAAATGGCATTCCCTTGAAGACAAATGTTCCATAAGGGCATGTAAACGTTGTTTTCTCTTGATCCTTCGGTGCAATGGAGATTTAGTTATACCTGAAATACCCATCAAGGAAGCAATACTATCCCTTGCCCGCGAGCCTATCAAGCATTTGATCGATAAATGGCATGGGGAAATGATTTTTTTTGGTCAATGAGTTAAGCTTCGGATAATCCATACACACACCACATAATCGCATGTCTAGTGGTGACAAGCTCGGCCTTTTTATTTGGAACGACTGTAATACCACCCTCTTTAGGAAGACATTGAACTGAACTCACCCATTGCTATCCATAATTGGAAAAATAACTCCCTCATCTAACCAATTTATAATTTCCTTCTTCACTAATTCTTGCATCGGAGGATTCAATCTTCGTTGATGCTCAATTCTTGGTTTGCAATCTTCAGCCAAATTAATTTTATGAGTACATACACCCGACAAAATTCCCGCAATATTGGAAATTGACCACCCTAAGGCTCTAATGTGCCTCTTCAACTCTATGATTATCAATTCCACTAGTGATTGTTCAAGATCACTTGCAATATTTACCAGGAGTGTGTTGTTAGTCCCTAAAAAAGAATATTTGAGATGAGGCGGGAGCTCCTTCAAATCTAATTTTGGTTGTTCAATAATAGATGGCTTGGCCGGTGGTGCTTTTCGAGTAGAAAAATTGATATCAAGTTTCCTTTGAAATGAAGCATGTGAGCCCACACCTACAAGAGCAGCCACACTTCATCATAGTCACTAATTTTGGCTTGATCATAATTTAGTAGCACTTGAGCCAAAGATTCCCCACAATATGTTACACTTCCAAAATTTGTCACCATTTCATCAATCTGATCCAAGTGAGACACAACGTACATATCATTTTGATATTTCATTTATTTGTGAATATTGAAGCTAACTACTTCGTCATTGACTCGAAACTTCAACTCACCCTTTCCACATCAACCAAACCTTTACCCATGGCTAAGAGTGGTCTATCAAGAATAACCGGTATGTCAATATCAATCTCACAATCAAGCACTACACAATCAGTGGGGAATACCAATTTGTCAACTTTCACTAGCACATTATAGACCACACATACCGGTCTCTTTATTGAACGATCATCCATTAGGAGCCTCATGTTTGTAAGTTTCAGTTTCTCAAGCTCAAGCTTATAAAACATCATCAATGGCATCAAATTTATACTAGCACCAAGATCACACATGGCTTTTGCAAAAGTTCACGCGCTAATAGTGCATGGAATAGTAAAAGCTCCCAAGTCATATTTCTTGAGGACTACATTCTTCATCATTATCGTCCATATGTTTATGGAAATTCAATTGTTTCACAATCTAGCACCCTCTTATTTGTCACGAATTCTTTCATATATTTTGCATAACCTAGAATTTTGGTCAAGGAATCCACCACTGGAAAATATTCACTTTCAAATCATTCACTATTTCCACGAACTTTTGAAATTTTTCATTGTCATTTTTCTTTCTCAATCTTTAAGTTAAAAGAGGTATAATCTTGATTTGAGGTAATGTGGATGAAGCCTCAGCAATACCTTCCTTCACATTTATCTTTGGCTCTCCTTCCACGTCTTTTGCTTGTGGCTTAAACATTCCCTTAGATGATTCATTATCGGCAATCACCCATTGAGAATCCATATTAGCGGACCTTGTTATTTCTAGATAAGTCCTTCCACTTCTAGTAACTATGGTCGAGACTTGGGTAGCATCCCTTTGATTTTCATCTCCATGAGTCATTGAATTCTCATAGGGAGTAGCATACACAACAGCAGTCATCTGATCTATTTTTTCTCAAGCGACTTAATGGAGGATGAATGTGAGCTTACGGTCGTGGACAAATTTGAAACGTCGCTCTTTATTTCTTGCAAAATCATATCTGACTCTACCACCTTGTCGAGAATTTTAGTCAATAATTCATTGGTTTGTGAGTTCATCGGCTCATGTAAGTTGATGGGTTGCACATACATAGCATCTTCACATCCCCTTTCCTACTAAGTTTCATTATTATTTTGGTACAACCTTGATTTCCAGTAAGAATTGGGTAGCTTGTTCAAAAACCCTCCGAATTTCCACCTCTCATGTTATCCCCATCATCATACAACCTCCGAGATATTGTGTTCACTAAATTTTCCCCACCTCCAAAGTCATTCTTGGATAGCATTTCAAGTTGAGCAGTTAATTTAGCAATGCTTTTGTCACACTCTTGGTTTTTTTTTCTTGTTCCTTAAGCATCCCAAGTATGGAAGTGACACAAAATATTCACTCATGTATTAAGATTTGTTAATTTTAGTCATCTCATTAAGCAACCTCGATGATTCTATGAATGGTTGTTTAACTATACCACCCCAAACAAGATGATCAACCAATCCTTTGTTTAACATATCAAGACATTGGTAAAAATATTGCAATAACAGCTCATCAGGGAAACCATGTCTTGGACATTGCAACAATACCCTCTTAAAGCATAACCACACTTTATGAGTGGGTGATAACGCTCAAATCACCCTCCAAAACCAATTAAAATAGTGAATGGTCGTATTCAGTAAAAAATCCAACAAAGACTCATAGTCAAATCCCACAGGGAATGGTATATCATAGAGAATTCCTTATCAAGAAATTTGGATTTTAAATTAGCTCATTTACAATAGTAAGCAATTGGGTGGATGATACAACAAACTTAATATAAAGATTTGAATATCAATTTTCACAATTAAACTAAAATTCGAACGAAAGAAGAGTCAACAAGTAATCATGGGGTGCGGGGATTGGATATCAATGTCACATAGCAGTGATTGTGTTGCTCTATAGTGATGTACATACATGAATAGGCTTAGTCATCTTCAATGATGTTTATCATCTTTCAATCTCAAAGCATCTATGCATAGAATCTCCTTTCGGTCTCATCTAATGTCAATCCTAAACAACCCATTACCTTACTCTATCATCTCTTTGATGAATAAGGCAAATATATCTTACTCATAACCTCTCTTTCAAGCAAGCCATAGACATCAAACCTAAATTGCTAGTATTTAACTAATTACGCACTCATATTAATCTCTTTCGAGCATCAACACGAGATCGGAACTAGGAATTAAGCTTGCAACCTTAACCCTTAAGTAAACCCCTTGGTAATTATACCAAATTCATGCATGAACAAAAACAAAATAGAGCATAGCACAATACCCACCTCATTAAATCAACACCCAACCTTATTAGAGCACCTTTAGATCTTGGGGTTTTAGCCACCCATTACAACAAGTAAGTAGACATGGGTAACTTGAAATCATAGGTACGATTCATCATTTGTACAGGCATTCACAATTAAAATCACATGGGCACATTCAATTCAAACACTACAATGCAACCCATCAAAATAAGGCACTTAATCTTAGTGAAAGGATTAAACCCACACCCTAAATGCCTTTTAAAGTAAACAATAACAAAAAGTCGAAACACCAACCTTAAAGCCAAAAATAATTAAGAAACAGAGGGATCGGGGTTGGGTTGAGACGAACTCTGAGCAAATGCACTCTTAGCACTTTCAAGAAATTCACGCAAGGCTCACAAACACTAAAATGTATGAAGCAAGAGAAAGGAATCAGAAAAGCTCTCCTATTTCAAGGATATTTATTTTTTGAATTTAAAAAGACCCTTTGCCTTTTTATATGTGGCCCATTCGGCGATCATGACTATCATCGCCAAACGTGTTTGGTGAATCACCAATTAGAGCTTAAGCTCGCCGAACATGCCTGAAAAAACACCAAACCTAAAGGTTGGGTCAGCAGACTCGGTGGAGTTGGCTTAATGCACTTCAGTGAATCGCCCTTTGTAGTTCTGAGCCAATCTTGAAAGTGCACTTTTCCATCTTTTCAAGTTCAAAAGGTGGACAAGACTTAGTCTGTGTAATGCCTTCGGTGGATCATCATGTAGGTTTTGCATCGCCTTTGTTTCCTTTTTCTATCTTTTAACCTCTTCTCAACCTGCACTCATTACGCACATTATTCGAAAAAAGTACAAACAAAATATAAAGACTTGGGTTGCCTCCCAAGAAGCACCTTATTTAATGTTGTTGCATGACATGTTGCTCAAACTCAGTAATTATTTTTGGAGTTTAGGATGGTGTAACTAGGCAAAGTTCCCTTTTGCCTTGGATTTAGATGAGTGGCAATTTGACCCAATTAGGTATTTAGTTGCTTGATCAAAATTGAATGTGAAGTCACTATCTAGGATAAAGTGGAGAAGTCATTTTTTTCAAATCGTTCAACACCATATCGAACCCTTCAACCTTGTTGTAGATCCTTATAAGGATATCATTCATCTGACTTCCTTCTAGCCCAGTTGGATCTTTTGGGCATGGAAGATCATGGGGAGGCTCGTATCTCTTTAATTTCCACCCTGCCAGTCTTTCAAACCATCATCTGTATTTTTGTTCCAACCTTGGTTCCCACATTGACATTCATAATTGTTTTGAGAACACCCCACTTGAATTTCGAAGAATTGAACTTCCTCATTGTATAATGCCTCGAATTTAGCATCATCCGGGCACTACCCATTGTTGTTTCCAACCACATTTACCGACTTGGTTCCACCTCTCATGACATGTTTGGATAACAAATCAATTTGGGTCATCATTTTGGCCATAATTTCATCTCTTTCATGGTGTCTCTTGACTTGTTCTTTGCTCAAATCCACTTGTAAAATGGGCACTTGGTCCTCCCTAATGTGCCATGCTCGGTTGACCTTATAGTCATATCATCTAACGAGAATGCAACCACATCATACGGTTTTCTCATTAGTCCACCTTGGACTAACTGATCAGCCACACCTTTGTTCACCGAATCAAGGAAGCAATAGAAGTATTGCAGCAGCAAATTTTTTGGGGTGCCCTGCGTTGGACAGTGCAATAGTAACTTCTTGAACCTCGGCCATATTTCATGCAAAGGCTCACCTCCAATACGCTTGAAATTTTGGATTTGGAGATGAAGTTTAACCATCTTCGCAGGTGGAAAAAATCTCTCCAAGAAGAAATAAGTTAGCACTTCCCACGAAGTGATTGAATCATTTGGCAATTCTGGCAACCAACTAGTAGCCTCTCCCATCAAAGAGAACGGGAACAACCGTAATCTTACGGATTCTTGGGAGATATTATTGAACACAAACGGTCTACATACCTCCTAGAAATTCCTTAGGTGTTCATGGGGATACTCATGAGCTAGACCCCCAAAAATTTCTTTCATCTGGAGCAATTGGATAATAGTTCCAGTGATGTGAAACACCGTCCTCCAGATTGTAGGAGGTATGTGTATTGTTCATGTGGTTTGAATGTCATTAATGTGCATGTCATTGATATTACCCATGTTGTCTTTTTTACCATAGTTACTGGCATTGTCACTCCCATGGTCACTCATTTTGTCAACCTGCAAATCAGCCAACAACAACACAAAACAACAACTCTACTACAAACAAACCAAATTAAAACTCATTTCTCAATTAGAATTCTCAACCACCACTCCTCTCCAAACTCACCATTTTTTATAACACTCAAATAACCCTCCAAAACCAATTAAAAAAGTGAGTGATCATAGTCAATAAAAACAATTTCAATGAAGAATTAGGGTCGAATCCCACAAGAAATGGTATATTGTAGAGAATTCCTTATCAAGAAATTTGGACTTTAAATCAGCTCATTTGCAATAGTAAGAACAATTGGGCGGATGATACCACCAACTTAATAGAAACATTTGATTATCAATTATCGCAATTAAACTAAAATTCGAACAAAATCAAGAGTTAACAAGTAATCTAGGGGTGCGGGAATTGATTATCAATGTCACATAGGAGTGATTGTGCTGCTCTATAGTGATGTACATCCATGAATAAGCTAAGATATCTTCAATGACGCTAATCATATTTTGATCTCAAAGCATCTATGCCTAGAATCTCCTTTTGGTCTCATCTAGTACCAATCCTAAAAAAAACCCATTACATTACTCTATCCTCTATTTCAAGAATAGGGCAAATAGATCAGACCCATAACCTCCCTTTCAAGCAAGCAATAGACTTCAAACCTAAATTTCTATTGTTGAACTAATTACCCACTCCAATTAATCTTTTTTTAGCATCAACCGGAGATCAAAAGTACGAATTAAGTTTGCAACCTTAACCCTTAAGCTAACCCCACTATAATTAGACCAAATTCGTGCATGAACATTAACAAAGTAGAGCATAGCACAATACCCACTACATTAAATCAACACCCAACCCCATTAGAGCACCAAAAGACCTTGGGGTTTTAGCCACCCATTCCAAAAATTAAAGAAAGTATACCTTCCTTGAAAGCAACCATGGGTAACCTAAAATCAAGCAACTAAAGGTAAACTCACTTTGAATTTAACTTTAATTTATCAAAATCAAGCTTCAAAATGTAAAACCCAAAGAAAACTAGAAAAAGTGTTCTTTCAGAAGTAAAGTGTTCTTCAAAACTCTAACTCAAAAATCTCTCACTTGAACTAACTATTCAAACTCTTCGAACTCTTTTCTGAACCCTCTAAAAATGTATTCTTTGGGCTACTTATATTTTCCCAAAATCCACTTCATAACCGACTTGGTGACATTAGTCGGGTTGTCTAAACCTGATAGGCAACTCTCCCTTCGCTCTTCAGCTCACCTTGTGTTGCTCCAGGCTTCAGGTGTTTGAACCTCAATTCGAAAACTCGATTGAGTAAGCCTTTCACGTTCATTGAATCATTGAATACCATCTTAGTTTGTCATTCGAGATTTAATTCTTTGCCTTGCACATCGACACTTTGGGTGATGTGCATCAAGATTGTCATTCTAAGTCGGCGTATTGCCTTTTCTACTGGAGTTCACCGACCTTCTTTATGTAGACACAAGAGCTATGCACTGTTAATTTGCACGAGGTCGTGCTTAGTTGGTGATCCGCCCGTCATGTTAGGCAATCAACAATGTTCACTTTGCACTTCTTTTTGTATTTTTGGTCATTCTTTTAAACTTGAGTTGTTTCCTTGTCCAATTGCATTCATAACTGCAAATAATCAATATTTGATTAGAAAAGGACAAAGTTAGGCATTGAATACACTAAGTATTGAGCTAAAAGAACCTTAAATGAGTCAAAAGCTATCACTTATCAGCAGGTTTCCCATTCAGCCTTTCAAAATTCTTAATGTTTTTCCTCAATTTCAATATTTTAGATGGAGGAAAGAACCTTTCGAGGAAAGCTTCAATCAATTTCTCCCATGAGGTAATAGACTTCCTCGGTAATTCAATCAACCACCCAATATCTTCCTCTATTAAGAAAAAAGGAAATAACCGCAACCGCATTGACTCTTGTTAAATACCATCAGCAGAAAAAGGATTGAATACACTTACAAACTTGTGGAGCTGATCATTATAATCTTCATGCTCAAATCCCCTAACTAGTCCTCCACTTTTAATAAGCTGCAACATAGACTTGGTTACCACAAATGTCGTGTCCTTATGCATCGGCGGTAACCAAATCGCTTCAACTTCATTGGTGGTATGAGAAACCACCTCATCTTTTTTTCTAACATCATTATCTTGCCCATAGTGACTAGAGTAGTCAGCATTATGTGCGCTCATCATTTCACCTATCAAGAGATCACCACAAGAGATCCAAGCATAAGTTTGTTGAACTACACAACAAATTAATATGTGAATTACTTCTCAAATTTAATTCCTAACTACCATTCCCGAGAAGTGGTGCCATTTTTTATAACGCTCAAACGTCCTATTGAAAAGGGACAGTGGTCATCGTTAATAAAAATACCAAACATAGAGTTGGGGTCAAATCCCATAGGAAATGGTGTATGGTTAAAAATTCAATTAGGGTGTTAAATCGCAAATAATTCCAATGGAGTTGATACAGCAGATGGGTGGATTATTCCACCAAATTTAGCAAAACTAATTCAAGCACTCACTTAGCAAGATTAAAATAATCAAGTATTCACGAAACTAATCGACTCTAGGGGTGTGGAGATTGAATGTTGATCTCAATAGAGTATTGTAGAATTGCTCATAACAACCAAATAACCAAAGATATGCTAGGTCATCTTCAATGACGCTAATTTTTTTCCAATCTCATAGCATCCTTGCATAGAATCTCCTCTTAGCCTCATCTACATGCTAACCTAAACAAGAAAAAACCTTAGATCTACAATTAAGTATAACTGAATTGCAACTATCGAAAAGACTACCCACTTGTATTGGTCTCTTTTGAGCACCAATGCAGGATGAAAGCTAAAATCAAGTTGGCCACCTTAATTTATGAATTAATCACTCGGTAATCAGTCAAAACTATGATTAACAGCTATAAAACAGAGCAATCACTACAAGAAATAGGACATTTAGTGGCATCAATTAGTGGCGACAATAATAGTTGCCACAATAAATGTTTCTATTATAGCGACCTTCTAAGCTGCTACAAAAAATATATTTATAGTGGCGACTCTTATTGGGTCGCCACTAAAGTTTGCAAAAATTTTCTTTCCCGCCTGGAATAAATTTTGGCTCCAATCTATTTGTAGTGGGTCTCACAAAGTCACCTCTATACTAAATTTTGTGGCGACTAGGTCGCCACAACACTAATTAAGAAAAATGAAATATATTTAAAAATCAAAACTGAAGCGGCACTTTGTATATTCTTATTTTCATCTCTCTGTGAAATCTTACCTCTCTCTACACACAATCACCAAACCCATAGACCTAAACTACAGAAAACTCATACATGTATCCTACACATAATTATGGTGTAAAGCTATTACTCTAATCACCTATTCTATCAGGTACTAAATCATATGCTCTGCTCTAAAGTTCAGCCCTAAACTTTATTAAATCGCTAACTTCTTCACCCATTTGAAATTAGAGTGGTTGTTTCATTGATTCACTACAACAAATATGATATTTAGCTACGAAATTACTAGCTACAACATGAAATTCGTCACTAATTGTTCATCTTTAATGACGAAAATCATATTACGTTGCTAAAGATCTATGGCCAATACTTTAAGTGATGAAACATAAAATTTCGTAGCAAAATTTTGTCTACTAAAATTTCCGACCAAAAAATAAGTTGGCGCCATTTATTGAGTACTATTAGCTACAAATATAAAGATATCAATGACACATTATTTTGTCACTAAATGATGTACCCAATTTATGACAAATCATCTTTTGTCCTAAAATAATCTACATTTGGGCACGAAAAATTTTGCTCACTAAAACTATGATGATTCAATAGCGACGAATTACAATTTGTACTTAATTATTGTAAAATTTAACTACAAATTTTATATTTAATTGTGAATTTATTTTTTGTCACTAATAATTCAAATGATTAGCGATGATTATATTATTGTCTCTATTTGACATATAATTTTGCGACAAATAATTTTTGTCACATAGATACCAAATTTTATACTCATTTTATTATTTATCTATTTGAATGTAATTTACATTTTTAAAAATTTATCTATATAGGTGGAGTATAATTGACATACTATTTTTACTTGATTATGTCAAACAAATTAAATAATTTTAGTAGTTAATGAAAACCCATTAAGTGACGGAAATCATAGTTGTGAGAATTTATATTTTAAAACTAAAATATTATAGTAAAAGTAAAAAAATAAAATTTAACTTTTAAGTA
>JAJOOH010071817.1:0-20147 GCA_029582605.1 Solanum gracilifrons
CTTTTATCTAGTATCCCAAATTATGTCCATCTAGCATTTGTTAATGCTCTATAACTTTTTAAATATTTGTTTCAATTAGTATAAGGAACAATTATTTTACAAAATTGTTATTCAACTTTTACTTGGTGTTGATTGAATGTAGAAATTCTTGACACCATTTCAATAAGGAGATAAGTTTTTATTGATTGTGATACTTGAATGTTTAATAATTTTGAATAGAAGAAATTATTTTATATATTCTCATTTTATAATTTAGTTCACTAATTAATATTATTCTTAAAATTAAAGTTTGAATACATATTTTGTTTACATCATGATATCATAAAGTATTTTTAGAATTAAAGTTTGAATACTAAAATTCTTTATTTTCTTTTACACAGGTACATGAAAGATGAAGATGTAAAAAAGTAACTTAATGAGTGAAAATGTAAGATAATGGAGCACTGGTATACAAGAAAACTACATAGTTTTATATTTTTAAATTTGTTATTGTTTTCGTACCTCAATTAGATTTATCTATTTTTGTTTGAGTAATTTTACTTTATTTACTTAATGAGTTTGTATGCAAGTGTTATCTACAAATTATTATAATATACGGTGTTTTTATTTATGTTTTTTTGGTATTTTATTTTTTTAATGATGTTTTTTTTACATAGATTGCGTACTTTAACAATTGAAATTGACATGTATTAACAACAAATAGTTTAAGTACATATTTATTTACATAGCATTAAATGTTATAAGAATTACAGTAGGTCACAAAAATATCTTCTTTGGATAGAAAATAAGTTGCTACTTTTTTATTTAACACGAAGTGATTATATTTAGTGACAAAAATAATTACAATAATAATTATATTTTTAACTACAAATTAATTCATCATTAATACCGCCTATTATCTGCCAAAAATATTTTTTCAACCACGAAATTGTTATCTTTTAGTGACGGAATCTTATTCTTTTTACTACAAATTATGCACAATGTTAAAGACGATCAAGATCATCACTAATTAAATTAATAATTAGTGACAAATAAATTTTTTCATTATTAGACACACTTTTAGTGACGATATGACATTTTTAGCTACAAAATATTTACATTTTTATGACAAATAAGTTCGTTGCAAATACTATGCATTTGGGGACAAATATTCTTTTTGTAGTTAATATAAGACTTTCAGTGATGACACGCTAAATTGTCTTTATATACTATTAGAGACGAGCATTTAGAGACGAAAGATTGACAAAATATTTTTTGTCATAAATTTATTTTTGTGACGAAATATGATTTTTAAGTGATAAAATAATTCGTCCTTAATAATCAAATTTCTTGTAGTGGTAAGAAGTATTAATACGATTATTTCAATTAATAAGTGTGCTAAATTACTATTGGAGTAACGAACTTGTGCCTTTTATGCTTATGGTTTTGTAGGTAATAAACACTATTGATTCTTTCAGAGTAAAGTGTTAAATTTCATGCCTAAATCTTATTACTAGCATGTTAGTAGGTAAAATCACTACATTGTTAATGTATATATAGGTTTGGTAGACAACTTTTTTCCTTAATGTTGCAAAGATTATATGAGGAAATGTCAAATAGAATTGAAGTTGCAGGTAAGAAAAGGAATGAACAAATACTAGGCTACGTACACTACACGTTAACAAATCTATATCCCAGCCCACACACCCGACCAGCCTGCAATCATGCTCAATATGTCATTACTGAACTTGTCTATGATAGAAATATGGTAACAAAATCATACATAAGATTACAAAACCTACAAGTTATCTAGATAATATAAACAAAAATTTTGAAAAGGATTCACTAACCTTTTCAAGCCTGCACAACGATCGTCGAAAACAACAATCTACGGGTCTACAACCTTCTGCTAAACCTGATTATGCTTCAGTGAGCGCACAAGGGATCAATTTTTTTGTGAGAGTCTACTCCCTTTTATCCGCGCTTCTTAACATATAGTTGGAAATGTGAGGGAGTCTTTCTCTCAACTGAAAGATTCTCCACGTTTCAAAAATAGAAACGTGTCTAGAAGCTCATTAAAAAACTTGTAACTGCTCCTAGAATACTTCATTTATTTTCTTAAAACATATAACTGATCTTGTACAGTAGGGACCACAAATTTAATAGTAGTGGCTTCCAATTATTGCATTAATTCATCAATGAATGAATTAATCCAACCATAATAAATTACTGATTACTCCACCCAAAATCCGTAGTTGCACTCCCTAGTTTAATTTTAGAATCCTACATTAAATCTGATTTAACTCCTCATGTTTGAATTACCAATACCAATCAATTCAATTATATCTCTGATAATTTGATACATTATTGATTAATTTCATCCTTTATTTAAATGTTTAACTTATTTTATGTGACGGGTCTATACAATCCACCTGCAGGGTTTCACATAAAAACTTCTAACCAATAATAAAGGGGTATTATCAATCTCAAGGTCGAGACATGAATTCTATCAATTAATTATTATTTCACAAATGTGATTTGTTCTTGTCCAATCTATCAGGTTTATATTGACTACTCACGTTAGGGTCTCACCTTTTTACAGTTCAAGATTATAAAAAAATTACATTAATCATAACAATTATATCAACATTAAGAGTATACGTACATTTAATGATTTTGAGAAGATGTTATATAAATATTCAGAACATAAATAATCTTCTCTTCTTGGTCCGTTCAATACACACGAAAAACATAGTACCACAAGAAGTTGGAATGGAACTACTCTCATAATAACGATCAAATTATATTTAATCTTGTGCTGCAATCATGAAGATGTTTGTCCAACGACATCTTTGATTGTTAACATATATTTATAACTTATGAGGAACAACAATTTTAATCTTCCGTGTATGAGCCAAATGACTTTATACACTAAATTTTCTATCATGTAATTAAATGATACACATATAGGCACAATGATCTATTTAACAGGAATTTTATTAAATCAAGTAAATGAAATAATCAGTCTTTACATAACGATAAAAACATAATACTATAGCTAAACCACATGGTTAATTCTATATCCTAACAATCTCATGCTAAGACTTATTACCATGCATTCCCAACTCTAACGTCCATTTCTTCCACATGCTTATCAAAACCCTTCTATGTCAGACTCTTTGTAAACAAGTACACCAGATTGTTCTTTAATTTGACTTAATCTTCAAAACTCTCACCTCACCCTTTTGAATTATGTCCCAAATAAAGTGATATTTTCTCTCAATGTGTTTGCTTCTTTTATGGTGTCGTTGTTCTTTTGATTTCGCAACCACACCAGTATTTTCATAATAAAGTATGAGTGATGCTTGAACCGAGCAACCACACCAAGCTCTTTCAGAAAATTTCTAAGCCAAACAACATTCTCAACTTCCTCTATTGGATCAGCAACACATGTTTGTTTGATGCTTCTTCAACTTATGGCTCCACCTCTTAAAGTAAACACATATCCTGAGGTTTATTTTCTAGAGTCACTATCTAATTGAAAATCTAAATTTGTATACCCAATTAGAAAAATATTAGGTGAGTGGAAAAATAATATATAATCCGAAGTCCTTTCAAGTACTTGATTAAATGTTTTATTACAGTTCAGTGTTCTTGCTCAAGATTAGACTGAAATCTACTAACCATGCTAACAAAAAAGAAGATATCAAACTAAGTGCATAACATTGCATACATGAGACTACCTTTTTTATAAGCATAAGGGACCACCTTCATTCTCTCTATCTCATCAGTCGTTTCGAGGCATCACAATAAACCACAAAACCATCAGTTTCTTCCGGTAAAGTCAACACCGGAGTAAAAGTAAGTCTATAATTCAATTCCTAAAAACTCTTTTTGCATGCTTCTGACCATAAGAATTTGTCTTTGTTTTGGGTCTATGCCTTCAATGGAGAGGCAAAACCTTCTATGGCTAAACCCAAGAAACTTCTAATATCCAAAGGGGATAGAGGTCTAGACTAGCTCTTGGTTGCATCTGTCTTCTTAGGATCTACCTCAATACCCTTTTCTGAAATAATTTGACCATGAAAATCCACAGACCTTAGTCAAAACTCACATTTGCTAAACGTTGCAAAGAGTTATTGGTCCTTGAGGATTTGCAGCACAACCCTCAAGTGTTTGTTATGCTCATCTTTACTCCCTGAGTAGATAAATATATCATCGATAAATACAATCACAAACATGTCAAGGTATTGTCTAAATACCCTATTCATCAAATCCATTAATGTGGCTGGAGCATTAGTCAAACTAAATGTTATTAATAGAAACTCATAATGACCATACCGAGTTTGAAAAGCCGTCTTCGGAATGTCATCCGCTTTCACCCTCAATTGGTAATATCCCGACCAAAGGTCGATCTTAGAGAAGTAGCTTGCTCCTTGACGTTGAAAGAACAAATCATCTATCCTTGGGAGAGGATACTTATTCTTAATAGTAACCTTGTTCAATTGCCGGTAGTTAATACACATACAAAGCGAACCATCTTCCATTCAAACAAACAAAAATAGAGCACCTCGTGGAGAGATACACGGTCGGATGAAACCTTTATCCAACAAATCATTCAATTACTCTTTTAAGTCCTTTAGTTCTTCCGGATCCATTTGGTAAGGAAGGATAGAAATAGGCTGCATATATGTGCGAAGGTAAATACCGAAGTCTATTTCCCTTTTGGGAGGAATACCGAGTAAATCCTCTCGAAACACTTTCAGAAACTCATTTACAATGGGGATCGACTCAAGAGTACGGGTTTCGAAATCCATCTCCTTCACCCTAAATAGATGGTATATGCAACCTTTAGAAATCATCTTTTTAGGCTTAAGAGCTAAGATGAATATGATTAAGAATTGATCTGTGGAAGTTAAGCTTAGTACCGAGTAAACAAATGGCTATTACCCGTGTTGCCAACATAGGATTTTCTAGATATACATTATCTAGTGGATCCACATAAGCTAGAAGTTCATGGTCCTTACCTTAGAAACTAGGATAACCCATTTCGGTGTGGGAGACACCAAATTCTATGTTAATATCTCACATGGTCTTATATGTCAGTTAAGGCTACTTCCCACAAGCAAGCTAAGAGGAACAAAGGTTACTTCAAGAACTGTCTTACTTGTGTTTTAAGATGATGTTCACTTGATTTTATCATGTTTTACGACTTATGTTTTCTAACATTTAAAATCCATGTTTGTAATACCTCTCGATTCGAGAAAGGGATATAAGGGCAGGTTTTTGTACTTGCAAGTGCCAGCCACGGAGGCCAACCACGGCCTGTGGATGGGACCATGGACCGTAGGTATGGTACGTACATTGGTCACCCCAGAATCCTCAAGGGTAGGAACTACGGCCTGACTAATAGAATGTCAGTCAAACCATGGTCCATAGTCCAGTGGTCCGTAGGTCAGCCCAAACTCTCTGTATCTATCGATGATTGTACAGGATGGCCCGTCATCCTATCCACGGTCCGTCGACCATGGTCCATTGGTCGTGGGGTGGCAATTATTTTAGGGTTAGTTGGGTCTTTTCTTTATTATTCCAAACATATACTATGTCATTTTGCCTATGTAAAAGACCCCTATATAAGTGTTTTTAGCCCCCAAATTAGTTACTTTAAGTCAGTCTTCAAAATTCACATAAGTAGATAAATTCTCCTCTCCAAAATATTCTCTCTCTAGAAACATGAAGAAGAAAAAGAATTCAACCTAGGGTTTCAAAGTAAGTCTCAATTTCCTCCATTGAATATAAGCATTTGGACATAAAGTATGGTAGTTTTCATCCATGAATTCCTTTCATTCATGGAGTTCCAAAATTCTCCTATTTTCAAAGGTAGAAATCCCAACTGAGTTAGGGTTTTCTTCAATTGCCATGGGTTCTCTTCAAAATTGATTTAAATGACTGAATTATGTTATATTATGTATGAATTGATGAAATAGTATGATTTTTATGATGTTTCCCCATGAACCCATGTGAATCCCACGTTTTCCAATTATGATGATGTAATGTGGGATTTGAATTATGAAGAAAGAGATTATGAAGTTAAACATGTTTTCAAGAGATTTATGTAAGCTTTGAGAGTAAAGTATCAATGATGATGATTTAAGTTATGTTGTTGAAAGGATTTTTCATAAACACATTAAAGCATGATTTGTGAAAGGCCTTCTGGCAAAGTAATGGTTCTAAGGTTGAAAGGTCTTGTCACCTAATTGAATCAAATATAAGGAGCTATCCTAACAAAACCTAGCTCGGAATGGATACTTAATTGTACCTTTCCATGGATGTCTTATGACTTAGCTTGGATTGGCAATATTACATGGCCTTCCATAGATAAGAAGAACAAGTAAGAAATGACTATTTTGTGGGAATCATGCTTAGCACCGAGAAGATATTGAGATGGAGGCTCTCCCATTAGTAGAGGCTGAGTTTCTAGAGGTAATCTCCTTATCCCTTACATATATTCCCCCATAGGATGTTTTTCTAGATATACATTAGCTAGTGGATTCACTCAATCTAGAAGTTCATGGTCCATACTTTGGCAAGTAGGACAATCCTTTTCGGTGTGGGAGACACTAAGGGATTATATTATAGCTCACATGGTCTTTATGTCAGTTAAGACTCATTCCCACAATATGAAAAATGAACTATGGTTACTTCAAGAAGTATCACATATGTGTTCAAAGGTTTGAAAGATGTCAGATTGCATTGACCATGATATATGAATTATGTTTTCTAACTCATTTTGTATCATGTTTTAGCTTGGTCAATTGCATGTCATGAAATATCCTTTTCTAGCATGTTAATTTTTTTATGCATGGCTATCATACTTGGTACATTGTTTTGTACTAACAGATACTCTTGCCTACATTTTCCCCAAATGTAGGGTTCGATATTCAGGGTTCTCAGTTTCATGGCTAAAGGTTGGCTTGGTTGATTTCCCAATCTTTGGTGAGTCCTCATGCATTCGAGGATGGAGTTATATTGTTTTCAGTTTCTGTCTTACTTTCCTGTTTTGGACATGATGTATGGGCTAGGCCTAATTTCATTCTATTGTATTAGATGGCTAAAAAGACAAAGTGTCTAGACTTACGCTTTTCTTTTATTAATGTTTGGACTTTGAACTATTGTCTTTACTTCTTATGTTATGAATTCTAAGTGGCTTTTACGGGGTCTCTCGAGGTCCTATATCTCATGTTACATCTAGGGTGTACCTCTGGGTCGTGACAAACTTGGTAATCAAAGCACAAGGTATAACATAGTCCTATAATGATGTCTCATAAGCTACGTCTAGTAGAGTCTTGTTCATGAGTGTGAAGCATGCCACATTTATGAATGAGAGGCTACAAAATGATTAGGAAACTCGACTTTTTTCATTACTCTAAAGTCGTGCAATAGAGTTTAACTCTAGAAGGTCTCTCTCCTAATACTTACCTGATGCTCTACAGGATATGTCCACTCGAAAAGCTTATCCTAGAAGTAATGTTAGGGAGAATGTGGAACAAGAAGCTCCTCCCCAAGCTCCCCAAGTTCCAGTCGATCCTTTGGCCGAGCAAGTTACGAAGTCGGAGTTTTGGGCTGCTTTTCAAGTATTGGCTCAAGCCATGACAACCCGAGACAATAGGGAGGTTGCGGTCCCCATGAACCTAAATGTGGGTATGGTGGCTTCTAGAGTGAGGGACTCCACTACGATGAATCCTCTAGAGTTTCATGGTTCAAAAGTTGAGGAAGATCCTCAAGAGTTTATTGATGAGGTCTACAAGCTATTGATGATCATGGGAGTGACGTTGATGGAAAAGGCGGAGTTGACCGCTTATCAACTAAAATGTGTTTCTCAAATATGGTATAACCAATAGAAAGAAAGGAGACTGAAAGATGTGGGTTCTTGATTGGAAGAAGTTTAAGGCTACTTTTCTTGATAATTTATTTCCCCTTGAGATGAGAGAAGAAAAATTGCTTGAGTTCATCAACCTTCGTCAAGGAAGTATGAGTGTGAGGGAGTATGCTTTGAAGTTCACACAATTGTCTAAGTATGTTCCAGCAATGGTTGTCAATTCTAGGGCAATGATGAGTAAATTCATATCGTGTGTGTCAGAAATGGTGGTAAAAGAGTGTCGTACCACCATGCTCATTAATGACATGGACATCTCTCATCGTATCGTTCATGCACAACATATTAAGGAGGAAAAGCTCAAGGAAAAGTCTAAGGAGGCTAAGAGAGATAAGACCGGTGATGGTAATTTCTCTCATGCAAGGTCTGATGGACATGGTTGTCCTAGGTTTTGACAAAGGTTTTACGGTCAAGGATCCTTCAATGCTCTTCCTAAGTTCAACAAAGATAGGGTGTCTAGACCTAAGCCTCTAGGAGGGAATGGTAGTAGATCTTCATTGCCTATGGAAACTTGTACTAGGTGTGGAAAAAAACATGAAGGTAAGCGTCTAGTCGGCACGGATAGTTGCTTCAACTGTGGTAAAAATGGGCACAAGATGAGGGATTTCCCTAAGCTTACGGCTGAAGGAAGAGAGGGCCAGCAAACTCCTCCTAGTGGTTACGGTTCTAATGCTCCCAAGAAAAACCGATTATATGCAGTTCAAACTCGTGGGGAACAAGAGGGTTCTCCTAATATGGTTGCCAGTATGTTGAAAGTTTTCCAACTTGATGTTTATGCTTTACTTGATCCCGGTGCTACCTTGTATTTTGTGATGCCAAATGTAGCTATGAGGTTTGATGTTCTTCTAGATGTGTTGTTAGAACCTTTTTTTTGTCTCTACTTATGTTGGTGATTCTATTGTGGCTAAGAGGGTGTGTAGAAAATGCCATGTCTCCTATTCCCATAAAGTTACTCCTGTTGACTTGGTAGAGCTTGATATGCTTGATTTTGATGTTTTCCTTGGTATGGATTGGTTGCATTCTTGTTATGCTTCTATTGATTGTAAAACCCGTGTAGTCAAGTCTAAGTTTCCAAATGAGCCTATCCTAGAGTGTAAGGAGGGAAATTCTATGTATGAGAATCAGTTTGTCTCTTGTCTTAAAGCTAGACAGATGATTTCTAACGGTTGCATGTACCATCTAGTTAGGGTAAGGGATGTGGATTTCGAAACCCTTATTCTTGAGTCGGTCTTCGTTGATAATGAGTTTCCAGAAGTGTTCCCAAATGATTTACCTGGTATCCCTCCTAAAAGGGAAATAGACTTCGGTACTGACCTTCTCCCAGATACGCAATCTATTTATATTCCTCCTTATAGAATGGCTCCTGCAAAACTTAAGGAGTTGAAGAAACAATTGAAAGATTTGTTGGATAAGGGTTTCATCCGACCAAGTATATCCCCATAGGGTGCTCCAGTTTTGTTTGTTAGAAAGTAGGATGGTTCTCTTGTATGTGCATTGACTATCGTCAGTTGAATAAGGTGACCATTAAGAATAAGTATCCTCTTCCCATGATAGATGATTTTTTTGACCAACTTCATGGAGCAAGTTACTTCTCTAAGATTGATCTTCGGTCGGGTTATCACCAATTGAGGTTGAAAAGAGATGACATTCTGAAGAAGGCTTTTCGAACTCGGTATGGTTATTATAAGTTTTTGGTAATGTCGTTTGGATTGACATATGCTCCGGAAATGTTCATGAATTTGATAATTTATGTGTTTAGAACATATCTTGACATGTTTGTGATTGTGTTCATTGATGATATATTAATTTACTCAAAGAGTGAGAATGAGCATAGTGATCAGTTGAGGATTTTATTGCAAATTATCAAGGAACAACAACTCTTTTCAAAGTTTAGCAAATATGAGTTTGGGTTAAGGTCTGTGGCTTTTCTTGGTCATATTGTTTCAAGTAAGGGTATTGAGGTAGATCCTAAGAAGATAGATGTGGTCAAGAGTTGGCCTAAACCTTTATTCCCTTCAGATATTAGAAGTTTCTTGGGTTTGGTTAGTAACTACAGAAGGTTTGTTGAGGGGTTTTCTTTTATTTCCTCTCCATTGACAGCATTAAACGATAGACTTACTTCCACTCCAGTGTTGACTTTACCGAAAGGGACTGATGGTTTTGTTGTTTATTGTGATGCCATGAGAATTAGTTTAGGATGTGTCCTTATGCAAAACGGGAAAGCTATTGCCTATGCTTGAAGGCAACTTAATATTTTTGAGAAGATTTACCCTAACCATGACATCGAACTAGCGGCAGTTGTGTTTGGTCTTAAGATCTGGAGACATTATTTGTATGGTGTTCATGTCGATGTCTTTACCGACCACAAGATTTTGCAGTATATGTTTAACTAGAAGGATCTAAATCTTCACCAAAGAAGGTGGCTTGAGTTATTGAAGGATTATGATATGAGTGTTCTCTATCACCCTGGTAAGTCGAATGTGGTGGTGGATACTCTTAGTCGGTTTCTATAGGTAGTGTTGCTCACATTGAAGATGATAAAAGAGTTGGTTCAAGATGTTCATAGATTGGCCCGGTAGGATGTTCAGTTATTAGACTCTACTAAAGGTGGGGTTATGGTTCACAATGGGTCAGAATTGTCTTTTGTGGTGGATCTGAAAGCTAAGCAAGGTCTTGATCTGACTTTAGTAGAATTAAAGGAAGTAGTTCTTAAAAAGTCCGTTGAGGCTTTGTCCCAAGGGGAAGATGGGGTGCTTCGATATCAAGGTCGTTTGTGTGTTCCCAACATAGATGACTTGAGAGAGCAAAATTTAGCAAAATCTCATAGTTCTTGATATTCCATTCACCTGGGAGCTACCATGATGAACCGTGACTTGCAGGAGATGTATTGGTGGAATGGGATGAAGAAAGATATTGCAGAATTTGTGGCTAGGTGTCCCAATTATCAACATGTGAAATTTGAGTATCAGAAACCGAGAGGTTTATCTCAAGACATTAGCATTAGTACGTGGAAGTGGGAAGATTTTAATATGGACTTCATTATTGGCTTGCCTCGCACCCGATGACAGCATGACTCGAATTGGGTTATAGTGGATCAAATGACGAAATTGGCTTATTTTATTCCCGTCAAGGTTTATTATTCAGCAGAGGACTATGCTAAGTTGTATTTGAATGAAAAGGTGTGGTTGCATGGTGTGCCCTTATCTATTATCTCCGATCGTATTACCCAATCCACTTCTCAGTTTTCAAAATATTTCCAAAAGGGTCTTGGTACTCGTGTTAATCTTAGTACGTCCTTTCATCTACAAATTGATGGGCAAGTAGAGCGTACTATCCAAACATAGGAAGCGATGTTGAGAGCATGTGTATTGACTTCAAGGGTGATTGGGATGATCATTTTCCTTTGATTGAGTTTGCGTATATTCAAGTATCGGTATGGCTCCATTTAAGGCTCTTTATGGTAGGAGGTGTAGATCTCATATAGGTTGGTTTGGAGTAGGAGAATTTTTCTTGATAGGCCCCGAGTTGGTACATGAGGCTATGGAAAAAATCAGTTTATTAAAGAAAAGTTTAAAACGGCTAAAAGTCGGCAAAAGTCCTATGTCGATGTTAGGATAAGTGACATTGAGTTTGATGTTTAGGATTGGGTCTACTTGAAAATTTCACCCACAAAGGGTGTAATGAGGTTTGGTAAGAAATGGAAGCTTAGTCCTCGATATGTCGGAACATACCAGATTTTGAGGCGTATTGGTAAGGTTGATTATGAACTTGAATTGCCTAATGAATTTGCATCGGTGCATCAAGTTTACCATTTCTTCCTGTTGAAGAAATGTATTGGTGATCCGACATCTATAGTTTCCGTAGAAGGTTTGGGAGTTAAGGATAATCTTTCTTATGAGGATGTCCCTGTTGAGATTTTAGACCGACAAGTCAAGAAGTTAAAAAGTAAAGAAGTTGCTTCCGTGAAAGTTTTGTGGAGGAATTAGTTAGTTGAGGGTTCTACTTGGGAGGACGGGGCCGATATGATGTCCCGCTATCATCATAAATTTTCTTCTAACCCTACTATAGCTTGAGTTATTGAGTTCCTCATGGTTTACTCTTTTGGTGTCATGTGTCTTAGATATTCTCATGATTTTCTCATCTATGCATGAGTTCCTAAAAAGCTTAAATTTTGAGAAAATGAGTTTACTTGGTTGATATTTACATGTTTATGTGCATTTGAGGATGAGTTGCATAGAAACTTCATGATATGATGTTTTAAACATGCTTTAGCTTGGAGTTAATGTTTCCTCCTCAGATATGTGCACTTATGTGATTGCATGCATGTTGGGTTGTTAGATTAATTTTTTCCTTCCTTATGATGTCTTGAATCTCATTTGAGGATGAATGACCCCAAGGGGGAGATAATGTAACACCTCGGATTTGAAAAGACAGGGAAATTCAGTTTTCAGAAATCAGGTGCTAGTTCCGACGGTTCTATCCACGGCCCGTGGAACGAAGAGTGTAGGTCCGGTTCGTGGTTCGCCAATCAGTTTTTCCAAAATGTTAAGCTTTCTGTATTTTTAAACGGGTCACGAGGACAGACCGTCGTTTAATGCACAAGTTGTAAATAGGTTTCGTAGGTGAGTCCCAAACTTAGAGAGATTTTGAGGTCGAAAGTTGAGGACCATAGTTGGGACCCACAACCCATCGATTGGAACACGACCTGTGGGTGGGTCCCATCGTTTGAGGTCCAAAATACTTTAGTCTCTGATCCAAACGACGCCTTTACATGATGGTCCATGGTTTGACCAACAGACCGTCGATCTGTCCGTTGTTGGTGTCGGTAGTTATTTTCTTAAGGGCTTTTTGGTCTTTTCCTAATTATTCTAGCCTAAGATTATGTCGTTTCACCCTTCATCTAAACTCTTATGTTAATTGTTTTTAACCCCAAAATTCCCCAATTGAAATCATTCTCTCAAATTTGCAAAAGAAGAACAAATCTTCCTCTCTAATATTTCTCTCTCTAGAAAGCTTAAAGAAGAAGGGTTTACCCTAGGGTTTCAAGTCAAGTCTCCTAATCCTCCATTGATGTTAAGAAATTGACATTGAGGTATGATATTTTTTATCCATGGAGCCCATTCCTCCATGGACTTCCCAACTTCTCCAATTTTCAAAGTTAGAAATCCCCAATTGAGTTAGGGTAATCTTCTATGTTATGGTTTTTCTTAATAATTAATTTATTTGATTGATCTGTGATTTTTTTATGTATGAATTGAGTTAATCTCATGTTTTTATTATTATCCCACATGAACCCATGTAATTCTCATGTTTTTTCCATGTTATGATTATATGATGTAGGTTTTCGATTATGAAGGAAGAGTTTATGAAACCAAGCATGTTCTCCTGAAATATATGTAAATATTTTAAGGATGCTTTGAGAGTGAAGTATCAATGATGATGTTGTTATTGTTGTTTTGTTAAAATGATTTTCTTATATACACATGAAAGCATGATGTGAAAGGTTTTCTCACATAATAAGGGTTCCAAAGGTTGAAAGTCTTTCTCACCTAAAATGAACCAATGATAAGAAGCTAATCAAGTATTGATACAAGAGGCGATTACCCATGCTCTCTAATTGAAAGACAAGAGGAGATTACCCATGTCACATGATATAAGGACAAAACGCGATTGCTCATGTTCCTTTAAGAGCTAAGATGAATATGATTGAGGACTAATCCGTGGAAGTTAAGCATAGTACTGAGCAGACAAGTGGCAATTACCCGTGTCCCATAAACTATGTGCCAACGTAGGATTGTCTAGATAGACATTTGTTAGTGGATCCACATAAGCTAGAAGTTTATGGTCCTTACTTTGGCAAGTAGGACAAACCATTTCGGTGTGGGAGACACCAGATTCAATTTTAATAGCTCACATGGTCATATATGTCGGTTAAGGCTGCTTCCCACAAGCAAGCTAAGAGGAACTAAGACTACTTCAAGAAGTGTCTTAATAATGTTTTAAGATGATGTTCACCTGCACTGATCATGTTTTGCGACTTGTATTTTCTAACATTCAATATCCATGTTTTTGCTTGATCATTGCATGCTCGTGAAAATGTGCCTTTTTAGCATGACTTCGTATGGTTTGATGCATGGATGCCATACTTGGTACATATTTGTACTAACAAATACTTTTGTGTGCATTTCCCCAAAACTAGGGTCAGATATTCAGGGTTCCCAGTTTCATGGATAGAGTTCTTTCAGGAGATTCGGAGCTTTAGTGAGTCGTCATGCTTTGAGGACCGAACTTTTACATTTTCATTCTTTCTTACTTTCAGACTTTATACATGATGCCAGGGTTACGTCCCAGTCACTCTTGATGTATTAGATGGAAAAATGAGACTTAGTAGACTTCCGTTTTACTTTGATATAACTCTTAGACTTGAAATGTTTCTCTTCATATCTTTCGAATTTCTTATATCTTATTATGCATACTGTGTCTTGTGTAGGGCCTCTTGGGGTCCTATACACTATGTTACACCTTGGGTGTATCTTGGGTCGTGATAAACTTGGTATCTATAGCACAAGATTTTGAAAGGTCCTAGGAAGTCTCATAAGCCACGTCGAGTAAAGGCTTGTTCATGAGTGTGAAGTGCACCATATTTATGAATAAGAGGCTACAAGATGTTTCGGAAACTCCACTTCTTTCATTACTCTAAAATATGTGCAATACAGTTTAACTCTATAAAGTCTCTCTCCTAAATCTTTATTCGATGCTAAACATGATATGGCTACTCGAATAGCATATGTTAAAAAGAATGTGAGGGAGAATATGGTACAAAAAACTCCTCCTCAAGATCCTTTAGCTCCGATCAACCCTTTGGCCGAACAAACGACTAACGCTGAGTTTAGGGATGTTTTTCAAGTATTAGCTCAAGCCATGACGTCCCAAGCCAATAGAGAGGTTGGAGTCCCCATGAACCCAAATGTGGGTATGGCGGAATCTTGAGTTAATAACTTTACTAGAAAGAATCCGCCGGAGTTCTATGGTTCTAAGGATAGGGAACACTCTCAAGAGTTCATTGATGAGGTGTACAAGGTGTTGATGATCATGGGAATAACGTCGGTGGAAAGGTAGGGTTTTCCGCTTATCAACTTAAGGGTGTTTCTCAAGTTTGGTTCAACCAATGGAAGGGAGGGCAACTGATGCGGCTCCTCTCGATTTGAAAAAATTCAAAGTTGGTTTCCTTGATAGGTTATTTCCCCTTGAGATGAGGGAGGCAAAGGTTCTTTAATTCATTAACATTCGTCAAGGAAGCATAAGTGTGAAAGAATATGATTTGAAGTTCACAAAGTTATCGAGGTATTCTCCTACAATGGTTGCTGATTCTAGGGCAAAATGAGTAAATTTGTTTCAGGTGTGTCCGAAATGGTGGTTAAGGAATGTCGTATTGCTATGCTTGTTAATGACATGGATTTTTTTCATCTCACGGTTCATGCTAATAAAATTGAAGAAGAGAAACTTAAGGAAAAGTCTAGGGAGGCAAAAAGGGCTAAAATCGGTGTGGTAACTTCTCACATTCAAGGTCCGATGGACATGGTCATTCTAAACTCCGACAAAGGTTTTCTGGTCAAGGTTCCTCCAATGCTCCTTCCAAGTTCAACAAAGATAGAATGTCTAACCCTAATCCTCAATGAGGAAATGGTAGTGGTTCTTTATTACCTACTTGTACTAAGTGTGGAAGGAAGCACGAGGGCAAGTGTCTAGCGGGTTCCAATGCTTGTTTTGGTTGTGGTAAGGTGGACCACACGATAAGAGATTGTCCTTAAGTTTCTAAGAATGATGGAGATAATCGTGGAAGGTCTCAACCGAATCCTTCATATGGTCCCAGTGGTTCAGATCCAAATGCTTCCAAGCAAAACAAATTTTATGCACTTCAGACTCGTCATGATCAAGAGGGTTCTCCCAATGTGGTTACATGTATGTTGAAAGTCTTCCAACTTGATGTTTATGTTTTACGTGACCCTGGTGTTACCTTGTCTTTTGTGACGCCATATGTGGCTATGAGATTTGATAACGCTCAACTATACTTCATCCAATTCTAAGTGTACACGGTCGCAATCAAGTATAAACCTAACTAAGAGTTGGGGTCGATCCCACAGGGAGTGATAAAGTTAAGAATTCAATTACGAAGTGAAAGAGTTTGCTAATCGCTTGTAGGTAAACATTTTCAAAACAATTAAAGTAAATGGTAGGGGTTTGAGTGATTAATTAACAACTACGAACAAACGAGAGTAATCAAATAGAGAGGGATCCTTGGGAGTGTGATCAATTAAAAATGCCAATTTAGCTAGATACTAACAGTCGTTGAATCTTAGTGGGTAGGCTAGTCTTTAAGTGTACCTGTTATTTCTCAATCAACTATTACGAATCAAGACAGTTCTCTCGAACCTTGACAAGACCAAATATGAACAACCCAAAACCTCAATTAATCTACTCTCTCGAGCTAGATTAATAGAATTTATTTCAGACCCACTTCCTCAAGATGAATCCACAATAATCCCCAAGTAATAGTTTTAATTCTAAAACCTCTTTCTCAAGCAAGCTTTGAATGCTAAGCTAGAACTATATTTGCAACTACAATTCATCAATTAAAACTCAACTATTAATTGAACCCACTTCTCAACAATAAGATCAGTAAATACTAACACCCATAAGCTAATTGGAACATTCAATCACTTGGTCACACCACCAAAAATGAGGGTTTTAGCCACATATAATAAAGTGCAAGAAATTGTTACCAACTATGGTTTCAATCAGCTTGGGCGACAATCAACAAGTCTTCAAAATAAATTTTAACCCTAAATCTCTACTTAAAAACTCAAAGAACAATGTAAGGGATAAAAAACCTAAAACTCTAGCACTGCAAAAACCCTCAAAAACAACGGAACTCTCAGCACTTTAAAACTACTTTTTAAAACTGCATTTATACTTTCCAAGATTCTCAGCTTCGGATCCATTCGGCAAAATAAGTCGAGCTTCACTGGCCAGGTCGGTGATGCGTCGAGTTCTCCTTTCCATCGCCTTCTTAGCTTGACATTTCATCACTTACCTTCAGTGACTTTAGGCGATAAAAATTACCATCACCGATCCATTTGGCGCTTCGCCGAATTACACATTCCATCATCGAGTTAAACAAACACCCTACGATAGATATATCGAGGGAAGTCTGAGTACCTCGAGGTTGGTAATGATATGGGCTAGGTGTTAACTGGATAGAATAGGGCTTTAATTTGGTTATCGTAGAGTGTCTATTTAAAATTGGGGGTCTGGGTAAAACTATGGCATGAGAGGCTATTCGGCGAGGTTAGTCGAGCTCACTGAATGACTCAAAGGATCACCAATTGACCCCTCACATCACCTTTTCTGCCTTGAAATATAAATGTTGGATTCTGTAAGATTCGATGTTATGCATGTACTCACCGAGTTTCTCAATGACTCGCTGAATATCGTTGTTATCACCTTTTTATAGTCCTTTTTATTGAAAAACATTCTGTGATATTCGGCGAGCTATCTTTAGCTCTCCGATCAAGTTTGATGCTTCGCCAAATGACCCTGAATCTCGCCGACTTAGTTGACTTTTTTACATTTTTGTTCTATGATTTTCAGCGGTCCCTCTAAGATTCACAGAATGAGCTCGGTGACTCACCAAGTAGATCGGTGAGTTTTCTGGCAATTTTGAATCTTGACATTTCACTAACCCTGTGCAACCTCATTTTTTCAATTTGTGTTGTCTTGCAGATATGGCTAGACGCAAGGTCCCTTGGAAGAATCAACCACCCTGGAAGAAGGCAAAAGGAGTGGTCATTGCCACAGAGGTTGCACCTCAAAGATCTACGCGAGCCAAACTTCCTCCGATAAGGGAAAAGGGTACAGACAAAGGGAAGAAACCTGCAGAGCCAAGCTCAAGAAGTTCCATCTCCGATAGCATGGATGTCTACTCTACCCACCTCACTACTTTAGAGTATGACAGTGAGGAAGAGGTTTGATCTAGGAGTCCGGTCTATGATTCTAAACCATCTTATTATTAGACTCTTAACATAGATGGACTAAGTTACGCTCTAAAGCTGAGCAGGCACCACAAGTGCCCCTAGTCCAGGCACCTCCGCCACGTTCGATGAACATGTTAAAGGATGTTGGGTTGAAAATAATACTGGAAGAGAAGTGGTTGTCCACTAATGCGGTAGTGGACATGTATCCAACTGTGTGGGATACGATTCATTTCCACAAGTTTGAGAGGTTTATACAACCCTGTGGCCCATATGTACCTTCTTGGGTTCGAGTGTTTTATGACGGTTACGGGAAGCTAATTTTTAAAGGCAAGAAGAAGGCTAGTTCTTTCGCACTAGTTGATTATGTTACTGTGCAGGGTAAGAAAGTGAACTGCAGCAACATGGAAATAAATGAAGTATTAGGGTGCACAGTGTAGGTAGTTTATTTCTTGGTGGACAGGATTCAGAAGAAAATGGTCGATGATCTTAACGGGTGGTTGGCCCCCTTGATAGGTTAAATAACACCTCCGTAGATTGATCTAAGGGTCTAGATTGAGAATATTTACATGAACGGCGCTTCTAGGTACTGGTTTGGGTTTATTAGCAGCATACTCATTCCATCATAGAATGATTCCATCTTCCGGCACTTGAAGGCAGCCATATTGAGATCTATTAAGGCCAAGATAGACTGAATCTCGGGATGATTATTGAGCAGGAGATGGCAATGAGGGCCAAGCAGAGTTAGACCTTGGTACCATTCTTATTACTCATCACGAAGTTATGTCGGCGAGCTAGAGTGCCCTATATGGAAAATATGGATGTGGAACGGAGGATCGAGGCCGAGTACACTAGGGATGAGGTTGAGTGGAGGAGGACATCGCAGGTGGACACATCACCGACTGTTGATGTAGACAAGTTGGAGGCAAACATTACTCCATCCACTCAGGACAGCGAGCCTTCAGGTAAACCTAGCTCATCTGCTCGTACTACTTCTGTTGCTGCTACTACCTCCAGCCCCCCTTTGATATAACCTATTCGGCCAATGTGCATGCCTCTCGGGTTGAGGCAGTTGTCTTGGGGTTTATTGAGAGAACCATTGTGGCGGCTCTTACCCCCATCCGATATGAGTTGAGAGAGAATATAGAGTTGATTGTGGCGCATGGCCTCTCATTACACGCCCTCACCATGCGAGGTGAGGCGTGTGAACAGGAAAGTTGAAAGTTAGAAGATGTGGTAACGTTAAAGGATGATGTGTCTTGGTTCAGATGAGATGTGGACGAGCTCAAATCTAGTGATATCTCGATGTTATGGGGTTGAGTTGATATCCCCGAGGGGCCTAGTTCTAAGATTCCATCTAATCCTGAGACCTCTTAGGCAACAGCGACCGTAGATATTGTTTTAACTAATAGTGGTGATGAGTCGGACAATCCTGAGAACAATGAGAAGGAGTTAGGGATCCGTTAGGCCGTTGTATATGATGATCTTGAGGACTTGGAGGGTAAGATGGTGCAGATGGCGATGGAGGCTTCAATTCGGGACACCTCGATGATTAGGTTCAATGGAGCACAACCTACTCCTAGAAAAGAGTCGGGCACTGATGCCCCGATTAAAAGAGCTTCAGATGCACAGCGTTCACCTCAGGCTTAGCCTGACAGGGGGATCTTGACTCTCTTCATGTTTAATTTTTGAGACAGTTACTTTATTTTACATTGAGGACACTGTGTAGTTTTGTTTGGTGGGGTGAGGTTATATTCATACCTATCCCCTAGGATTCTATCTTTTTGGTTTTGTTTTTCGATGATTTTGTGCTTTACTAATTTTCTGTGTTCGAGACTTCTCGTTTATTATGGCAGAATTTGTGATTGTTGATTTTTAATTGTGAATGTTGGTTTTGGATCCACCTCCTAATTTTTGAATTTGTGAATGTTGTTGTTGTTATCTTGCTTATTTGAGTATCGGTCGTGATCAATACTGATGGTTTGAATAGTGATTTTGATTGAACGATATGTTTGTGCAATTCCAATGAGGAAAATTTGAGTTGCATAAGTCATGTGTGAATTTTAACATCTCATTGTGACTAGTTGATTGCCGAAATGAGTTTTGTGATGATCGTTGCACGAGACCCTAACTGGTAAAAGTCATGATCGATGAATGTGTTGAATGCCTTGTGTGGTGAGATTTTCTTGAAATATTTGTTT
>JAJOOH010071820.1:0-50776 GCA_029582605.1 Solanum gracilifrons
CTCTTTCCAAGCTTCAGAATCAACTGGATGTCTTAACACATTCGTCTCATCAAGATATGTTTCTTTATGCCACCTCATGTCAGTGCTTGTTTTTTTTTGACATAAATAATCTTTGAAGTCTCGGCTTTAAGGAAAAATATCGTAAGACTTTATGAGGAATATTTTTACCCTTTCCCTTTTCAATTTTCCACCTTAAAGTACCTCATTGTAGACATTCTTGTCTATCTTTAAATTCACCCCAATAAAGCACACAATCATATTTACAAGCATGAATCGAAATGTATCCTAATCCCAAACCTTGTAGCATGTTTGTAGCATCATAATGCGACTTAGGAAGTGTCTCGCCATTAGGCAATGCATCTCGTAGCAACTCTAACAACATATTAAATGACTTGTTGCTCCACTGATTGCACACTTTCAAATGGAGCAATTTCACAACAAATGAAAGCTTTGAGAATTTTTTGCATCTCGGGTACAATTCACATTCAGCTTCTTTCAACAATTTGTCAAACTTCTTTGCTTCGCTCTCGCTCAAATTATCACATCCATTGTTAATGGATGTTGTCTCCTGATTGGCTTGTGATTTTCCACCGATTTCTTCTAACATGTCATGTGTTTCATTATGGCTGACATTTTCTTCATTTATCCATTCCTCATTTTCATCTTCATTGTCAATTGCTTCATCATTATCTCTCATTTGTGATTGTTCCCCATGGTATATCCATTGCATGTAATCTTTCATAATTCCTTTCAACAACAAGTCACCATATAATACATCTTGTGTTTGAAAATTTATATTTAAAAAATCTTGGCAGGGACATCAAATTTTAGTATTTCGATCAAAGCGAATTCGGATAAGTTTCATAAAAGATTGGACACCCTCTATATATCTTTTAGAGAACTTTGGTTCATGCATCCATCTTTTATTCATGATAAAATGCACAAACATATAACCAAATGATAATTAAATACAATAAAAAAACAGACTTCACAAGGTAATATTAATTTTAAGCTCTTCGCAGGTCTTCTGAAAACACAATAGATGCCACAACAATCAAACTGTTGTTAAGCCTAGCAACTGCTGATGCTTGAGCTATATGACCAATTAGTATAAAACCTACTTGACTACCTAAAACTCACTCCCAATCAACTCGTAATATCACTCGGTAAGTCAGACTTCACTAGTGAACAAAATCGTCTCTCAGACAATCTATTGAACATGTTGCAGGTATCCTAATGTAAGCTTAGTTTTGGCAGCAATGAACGGGTGTTCAACCCTTCTGAAAGGTTTAGAACTTTAGTTTATATTTCAGAATAACATTCACAATAATCCCTATTCATAGGGACTCATAAACTGCGTCACTAATAAAGCACATAATTCACGTAAATTTGCACAAATATGGGCTTGAAGCCTGAAGGGGATATGGGATGGTTCTGATAGCAAACAAGAGAGAGAAGAAACATAGAACCTTACCTAAACATATACTAGCGAGGTGGAGGTATGACCAAAAAGATTGGCCACAAGTCTCATAACTACTGCATAGGAGAATTGTGAGAGCTAAACAAATGGGAAAGATGGGTATCTTTTGTTTTGGATAAGAAATAATAAGAGTAGATGTTGGGTTGTTTTGAAATCAGAGTGTAAAAAACTTATCAACTTTAGCTCATTTATCAATAAAAAGTAATGAATCATTTATATATTTGACTCATCTAATGCCTTTTCTTTTTGTTCCTCTAAATTTTATTTCTTATCAACTTTATTCACTTGATTAAATATTTTATATATATATATAAAGAAAATTATATTTTTGCCTGATCTGTTATTTTTTTCTACCTGAGTCGAGTTCGAGTTCAGAATCCATCGATTTAAAGATCCAACTCCTGCACCCCATTCACTACCGTTAAACAGATGATCTTCGACCCTTTACGTTTATTTCTATTATTGTCTCTGTGAAAGAGTTATGTCTATTGTACGAATAAATCATGTAATTAGTGGAGTTGTAAGCATAAGTTTTCTTCCAAATATTTAGTAATTGTTGTGTAAGATTGTCAAGTGGTCGTGGTTTGATCTCATTCTTGTCATAAAAATACTTCTTTGTAGTTGAATACGAGGAATTTGAAGTTTAGCTTCTGCCAAAAATACATGTATTATGATTTAGTTAATTTTAGTTGGTTCAAAAGTCTTAATCGCTAAATGAGTATTTTGTTTGGTGCTTGCATAATGAAACCACATCCAATGATCCATTCGAGTAGAACATATGTCGACATGTAGGAGAGAAGACAAGAGAAGTAATATAAGGAAACATACCAAGTTCACTTTTTGATAGATTTAATTGAGAGTGGATTGAAGTTGACCGTAAGTCTGAATAATAAACATAGTAGTGATACTACATTCAATAAGTCACTCCTCACGTGTTTCTACCACAAAAAGTTAGCGTAACACTCCAAATATTGACATTTATCTTAGGGAGTATATATATCATTGGACAAAATTCCCTTTTTCAAAACACGACCCGAATTCAGCTATTCATGCCCAGAATGGCTCCTTGTGTCCATATCGTCTAAAAATACCTCCTCTCACAAAATATTTTTTTAAATAATTTTGTACACCTTTTGTCTTACGTGGAACACTCCCTGACTCCACTTAGTAGAGGCGTGGGTGGTGATTGGAGGCCACATAGGCTAAAAAGGCATACAAAATTAGAAAAAATGGGTTCGAGGGGGGTAATAGGACCTTAGTATAGTTAAGGTGTGTCTCTGAGATTTCGGTCATAATGGGTTTGAAAATTTACCAAACCAAACATTATGGAATTATAGTACCGAAAAAAAAATAGAGGAACATTTTACCATACCATTTTAATTTGGATCAATGCCTTGTGGCGTGTAGATATTACAATATGTTATTTTAAATTTCTATAAAGTAATTCTTTATAAAAAAATGTTTTTATTATAATGTCAAGATAGTTAAATTTATTTTTAAAATGTTAATATTTATTTATTTTTTAAAAAAAACATGTGGAATGTCAAATATCGTACTAATTGGAATATATTTTAAGATATTCCAATCATGCCAATAATGACGGAATGATCATGCACTGGACTTCCACATATTTCAACTATTAAATTATTTTACATCTTATAGCATACAGATTTACAACCTTGTAATTGCTTCTAAATTTATCTTGAAACATAAGTAGGTGTGAGAATTTATTTTTTTCTTTTCTTTTTTCTCCTCTTTTTATATATATATTTCAAATAAGCTTTTAAGATAAATAGCTTAATTTCCTTCAGAAGAAAACACATCGTAACACTCCTACCACTTCTCAACCTTTCCACTTCCCAAGTTTTTGGGATTACCGCCCCAACTCTTAAAATTTCTTTTTTGATTCCGCCAAAACAGAACCATCGATCTTTGGGGTAAAAAATGCAAAAAAGAACTGCGTTTTGGCGCTTAATTTCTGAAATTTTTGGCTCCAAAATTGTTTTTAGAAGAATGTATATATATATATACATATGTGACAAATGAAAAGCTAACTCCTGACTGAAGTTAGATTTTCGAGCTTGAAGAAACGTACCAGGTATGAATGATTCCTCTGAAAAAACAGAGAACAAGAAGACTGAAATTCAAAGTAAATTGTTCGTGTGAATCGCTTAAACTTGTCACAAAAGAGCTACTAGACATACATGAAATTATGCTCTGCAACTTTGTATTGATTGAAAATAGGATCAATGTAGTACAGTTCATTGTTTCTTCAAAACCATAGAAGAAAATTACAAACATACAATATAGAGTTCATTGAATCGTGTTAGTTGTTTCAAACTATTTTCCAATTAAGTTTTTACCATGATTTAACTATTGTGTTAGTTGTTTTAATGTCGTGTTTGAAAAGGATAGACTCCCATAGAGTTTCGGATAGAGGATGAGCACCTAATGGTGATCTTTATCTTTCCCTTACCATCTTTTCCCATAAGAATGAACAGACTACATAACATTAGTTATGTATGCCATATTATATATATATATATATATATATATATGTTTATTTGATTTCAAATAAAATTAGTGTCGATTTAGTTTTCTTATAGCTATTCTATTATCGATTACTTGGTTTTGTTGTGAGTCTTAGTTTCGAGGGAATGGCCTGTTTTAAGCCTGGAAATAGTCGAAGAACATTCGTTCTTCCCTTTGATTTTTTAGCACTATATTTCTTTGTAACAATTTAAGCTCAATGAAATCAGTTGATATTCTTTAAGATTTTGTATTTTGTTATGTCGATTAGTTATTAAATTCTATGTTGCTCACGTTTCTTTGTGCATTTAAGCAATCACTAGTTTACTTCTACATGATCACTTCTTAGTTTTTTTATTTCAGATTTTAGAGGTTTGCAATAAACTTGATTCAATGTAATTATTCTTTTGTAGAGTATAAGGTTTTAATTTTACAAATAACTCTTTGGACAATCGTCGAAGTCATTACATATAGAGTAGCTCTTGAGAAAAGTTGAACTATCAGTTCTCTCCATCCTTTTGTTTCTCCATCTCCATTGATCTGCCTCATGAATTTCTCAGCCAATATCTCATATATTTCCACTATATTCTCGTCGTAAATAAGTGGCTAGCCAGCCTCAATACTTGAACATTGTGTCGAATTTGCATTCTTGGAAAGACTCAAAACATCATCTAATCGATAATAGTGTTTGTTTTTTCCGGTGAAGGAGACACTAAACTCACTAACACAATCACTTTGTCTGGAATGAGAGTTGGTAATTTGTGTTATTATAAGAATTACCATGAGTAGGATCCTCATAAAAACTGTGATTGACCAGAATAGTGGTATTATTAATGTTGTAGAAATTTCTCATATCTTCATGTTGCAAACACTTCTCACAACTGCCTGTAAATCCCAGTTGAATGTAAAATCTCCAGACCTGTATAATAGAGAGACATATCAAAACACAAAATGTTCATAATTATCATTTGTTGTGCATATGCCATGATATTTTGCAGGGTTATAAGAAACTTCATGGCTCCAGGAGGACGTGTTTATAAGCAAAAAACACTTACTGGACAAACTGTTTCATCTGCTCAATCTGTCAATGAGTCAAATAAATGTACTCCTGCTACTGCGACAGGTAATACGAATTCCTGTATAAATCAACACATAGCTATTAGTTACTTTTCAGGTTAGAAGCCAAAACTTAAACAACTAAAGCTTTTAGTTATGTAAAACTTTAATCATAATATTCTTAATTGAATTTGGTAATACTAAAATGTATACACATGTATATTACAGTGAAGATATTATTTCAAACTAACCTTTTCTTAATTAGATGATATGGTAAGATTTAAGAGGGGTCGATGAAAAACAAGGGGAAAAGGTCTTGAAAAAATGAAGAGGGCTTTGGGGAAAAAGATAGTGATAGAGATCCCAGCTGGAAAAGGGAGACATGTTAAGGCGGTTCAATCAACCAAACTCTCAAATGAATTGGGGATAATTGCACGAAATTTTCTTGTGCTTCCAATTAAGTGGAAGGAACTCATTGTAGAGGAAAAAGATGTTGCGCTTATTAGATGTCATGTAAGATTTCTATTTTTGTTATTTTTCTTAAATTGTAATAAGTAAGTGTTTCATCTTCTTATATGTTATAGGGATTTTGATTTTTATGTGTGTTTTGTTTAAAACCTCTTTTTAGGAGAAGTTTGAAATTAACTTAGACGAGCATTACGTCAAAGATAGTTGGGAGGATATTCTCAAAAATAGAAGTCGGCAGTGACACTATAAATTGAGAAAGATGTTTGAAAGTGCACTCTCCGAAGAAGTTGCTCGTAAAATTGAAGTGCCAGAACTAACCCCAAAAAATTGGAATAGGCTTTGTGATATGTGGTCGAATCCAGAGCATAAGGTGATCTATATTCGAATATATATATATATATATCTGCTTTATTTTTTTAAGTGTTATTTGATCTACTTATATTTCTATTTTCATGGTAGAAACGATGTCAAGTAAACAAGGTCAATCGATCTAAACTTAAATATAGCCATTTTATGGGGTCAAAAGCATTTGTAGCTGCTCGTGCTGAAATGGTAAGTTAAACAATATTTTTTTTAGTAATGCTTCAACTTCTCTTTTAACTGGGGTAAAAGTAAACATATATCAGAGAGCAGTTAAAAAGCTCTTCGAGCTTAAGAAATAGATGTTTCATGACCATATGAATTTTCTTGTGTCTACTTACAGCTTCTTTTGTCCAAGATTTGCATATGTTGCCAATGACTAGGGTATCATTGTCTTGACTGGGGAAACACCACATTTCTTGCCATTCACCTAGAAGTTGGTATGTTAGGATACAAACTTTATCAAGTAATGAAAATCTCTGATAACAACAGAATCAAGAGAGTACCACTGGATTTTTCAGCTCAATACAAGCTCGTTTAGCTTGTTCCACTGTTGCAAAATGCAGGAATGCAAATCCTTTATTCTTCTTTGTCTGAGGATTCATCAAGAGTTTCACTTTCGTTACCTCACCAATTTGACTGAAAATTTTCCTGAGGTCATCCTCAACAGCATCCTTGTCCAAACCACCAACAAATTTTTTGAATTCCTTCCTCTTAAGTCTTTCTTTAGCAACTTCATGATGATCTGCATCCTCAGCTGCATCGACCATCTCAGCATGCTCATGCTGATGCTCATCCCATGATGCATGTTCATTCATGAACATCTCTCATTGTTGTCTGTACACCCATGCTTACTACAATAAGTTTTTAAATTTATTTTGTAGGGTGACACAACATTTGAAAGGGTCGAACCTGATAGAATTGAGTTCTACAAAAATACACATTACTCAAATAAAAAAGGCTGGACATCTGAAGAAGCTGAGAATAACTATGTGAGAAGCAAACATTCTAGTCGCATTCAAAATGATTTATTTGTTATTATATTATGTTTAAATAAGTTGAATTATATGTTTTGTAGAACAACATGATTGATTTGAAAGCTCTATATACTTCGGGAGAGTCTTCCATGACTATTGATGAAATTGTGGATGCTATACTCGACAAAAAGTCGGGGTACATAAAAGGTCTCAGTTATGGTCCAAAACCTAATACTAATCGAGCAACACAAAGGAGAACAACAGAGTTAGAAGACTCCCTTCGAAAGACGAAGGAGGAAGCTGCTAGTGTCCAACTTGGTCTGCAGAAACGATTGGATGCAGCTGAAGTTGTTGTAGAAAGTCAGCAGTCTCAGATAGAAACATTAACTTCACAATTAGATACTCTATCGGCACGTCATGATGATATTATGAAACAGCTGCAACATTTCATGATCTTATCCCGATCAAGGTTAGAATTTAGTTTTGTCGTATCTTAGTCTTATTCTTGGCATTTTCCTTTTGTCAAACTGAAATACACCTTTAAATTTATTAAAATATGTGAAAGGACTGGTAGTAGATGCTTTATCCATGAAATGAGTCCTATTTATAGATTTTTAGCACCTAACTTTGTTTCCTTTTCATGATTTAGTGATGATCACTGATTCTTATGAAGTTATCCATTAAGGTACATTTAATAACCTCATAACTTTATAGTTTGTTTGTATCATGATATCATCAAGTATGAAATAACATCTTAGATTTTCTTTCTCTATTTTACACAGGTTGTGGAAGGTGGAAATCAAGATTAGGTGCGAGAGAAGTGCTTTTGCAATGATATCTCTTAAAGCTAACTCTATATTTTTATCTTTGTTTTGTTAATGTTTAGCATATCTTAGTTATGCTTTAAAGTTGGATAAACTTTACATTATATTAGTTTTTCTTCGAGGAGTATGTAGTGAATATCATTTCGATCTCGTTTTCTATTTGTTCTTCATTAGTACTATATAACAGTGTGCAGCTTATTATTATTATTATCTTTCTTTCTTTAGTATGTTTTTTTTTTAATTGTATATTTATTATTATGGAACAAACTAGGTTATGAATTTTAAGATATTAATGTATTATTTAAAAAATATAAATTTTCTATAAATTATCAAATTTACAAAACCTAGTTAAACACAAATGGAAAATAGTATTAGTACGAATGACTAATGACAAAGCATTTTTGTCCTTAAATGCATAACTTTTAGCGACGACTCTATAATTTTTTTGAGACGGTCATGTTTTCATCATAAAAGTGTAACATTTGGTGACAAGAATATTTTTTGTCCCAAAATAGCCTACTTATTACCTACGAATTGACTTTGTATTTTATGAAAATTATGATCGTCTCTAGTTATGACATTCTATAGTGACAATTTTGTTTTCTGAGTAAAAGAAATATTTTTAGTGACGACCTAATCGTTTTAAACTACAAAATTATTAAAAAATTAAAGTTGTCACTAATTTATACATTTAGGGACAAAAAGAGAATTTGTATGTAAAGGGCAGTTTTTTGTGACGGAATAATGTTTGTTCAACGACGAAATACATTTAAATTTAGAGACAAATGACATCGTCACTAATTATATAATACAATAAGTGACGCATCAGTTTCGTTGGCATTAATGACCTTTTTAGTGAAGAAAAGCTACCACTGTCTACAAAAAAATATAATTTCTATGATGAACATGTTTGTCATAGATACTATACATTTGGGGACGAAAAATATTTTCGTAGTAAATAGAACTATAATTAGTGATGAATCACTAAATTGTGCCTGTATACATCTGGTGACATATGATTTAGGGACGAATGCTTGACTATTTTTTTTTCATCACAAAAGTTTTTTGGTGACGAAATATGTGCTTTAGGTGACAAAATTATTCGTAATAGAAAATCAAATTTGTTGTAGTGGAAGTCTATCTCTCTCTCAGGAGGGACTCCGGGAAGATCATATGGAAAGACTTCTGGAAACTCTTTTACTATAGGAACTGACTGAATGGGAGGTATCTCAACACTAGAGTCATTAACTCGGACTAAGTGATAGATACAACCCTTAGAAACTAACTTCCTTGCCTTAAGGTACGAAATGAAACAACCCTTAGGCACTGCTGAACTGCTTTTCCACTCTGAGACTAGCTCATTTGGAAATTGAAACTTGACAACTCGAGTTCTACAATCAACTGAGGTATAACAAGAATGAATCCAGTCCATACCAAGAATGACATCAAAATCTACCATGTCTAACTCAACTAGATCAGCCATGGTACTCTTGTGATTGATGGAAACGGGACAATCACGATAGACTCTCTCTACCAGAATAGACTCACCAATAGGTGTAGAAACACTGAATGGTTCACTAAGTCGCTCAGGAATAACATCAAAATTTATAGTAGCATAAGGAGTTACAAAAGATAAACTCGCTCCTGGGTCTAGCAAAGCATAAACAGTAAATTCAAAGACTTGTATCATACCAGTGACAACATCTGGCGAATCCTCTTGCTCTTGACGATTATTGATAGCATATAAGCGGTTTGTTCCTCCACCAATACCGAAAGTAGCCCCTCTAGGTACAGCTCTGTCTGGTGGAGCAACTAAAGAAGACGGGGCTCTATTGCCCCTATTACCATTTCCCTGCCTTTTCTTTGGACACTCTCGCATGAAATGCCTACTCTAACCACACTTGGAACAACCAGTCGAGCCCTCACGATAAACACTTGAATGATTCCTACCACACTTGGTGCATGCAGGATGATACCCCCTTGTGCCATGCTACCCTGAAAATAATAAGGTTTAGCTCTGAAGTTCTGATTATTGTACTCACATTTGTTCTTAGGTGCAACTGCACTAGAAGATGATGGAGCAGGGCCCTTCTATTTCTGTTGGAGGATGACCTGTAGGCATTACTCTTCTGCTGCCCGGACTCATTCCCTGTCTTAGCCCTCTAGTTCTTGAACTCCTCTCTATCCCTTAGCTTCTCTTCCTCTACCTGTTGTGCATATACCTTTAACCTCAAGATGTCCATATCCCTAATAAGCATTGCGGCCCTACCTTCTTTACTTGATAGACGAGCCAACCCAGCAACAAACAAGCTCATTCTACTCCTCATGTCCGCAACCATTTCCGAAGCATAACGGGACAATTGGGTGAATTTCAACCCATATTCATGAACGCTTAGAGAATCCTGCTTAAATGTGAGGAACTCACGTACCTTGGCCTCTTTTAGTTCTTGGGGAAAGAAACGCCCCAAGAAACCCTCCTCAAAATAGGCCCAACTCACAGGTGGTGCATCCTTAGATCTACCCCCTTTCCACTGGTCAAACCAAGTCCTAGCGACATTCTTCAGTTGATATGCAACTAGCTCAACCCTCTCAGTATCAGCAACATACATCACATCAAACACCTTTTTCAGTTCATCAACAAAGTTCTTCGGATCCTCAGAAGTGCTTGAACCAGTGAAACTTGGAGGATTCATCCTCAGAAAGCACGAATCCTTGAAGTTTCAGCCTCTCCTTGTCGAGCTCCTCTTTGTTGCCCAACCTAGTTAGTCACAGTGTAATAACCCTAAAAACAAACTAGAGTAGCTAGAGCCTAACATGTGTTCGTTTGTGATCGTCGCGAGTGTTAATGGTATTTCTTGTGGTCAAGATGCATGGTTAAGATATTTTTTTGAAAAGGTATTAAAACATTTAAGGTCTATTTTAAAGTCATTCTCCTAAATTCAAAATCCTCCCTCTCTCAAAACTTTCTCAAAACCCCATGGAAACTCAAGGTGAAAGATGGAGCTAGGGTTGATGGTGGCTACTGATATCTTCTTCAATTTCGTTTGATTCTTGATGATTAAGGTATGGGGATCCTTTATCCTTGATTATTCTTCCTTTCAAGGAGCTCAATTCAAATGATTTCAAAGTTCTTCCAAAAACACAAAAATTCTAATTTCGATTCTAAGCATGGGTTCTTGCATTAAATGAATTTTAATGATGATTTATTTTATTATTGATGTTTGTTGATGGTTTTAAGAAAGAAAATTACATGAGCCCATGTCTTTCCAACTTTCCTAAATTTCGCCATAAAGTGGGTATATTGATTTTGATTCGAAGATATTAGAATTATGTTTAGATTGTTGTGGGCTGTTGATTTATGCCATTAACTATACCTAATTGTGTGGAATTGTTAGTGAATGGAGTAATTGGGTTCATTGCCTTGAATGGGCACTTTGTGAATTAATGTTCATGATGATTATTGAATTATGTTTAGATTGAATTGTACTATTGGTTTCTATTGCTATCTACACCTATCTTATGGTGAATTGTGGTAGAATTTAGTAAAGGTGATTATGGCTTTGGAGAATGGTAAGTTGACCTAACTTCATTGTTAATATAAAGTTGATTTAGGATTGTAATAGATTGATGTGTGATCCACTTATGGTGGAGGTGTTTACTTATTGAATGTATTATGATCATGGTCTTTAAGGCATTATATGAATAATTGAGTATTACCATTATATTGTGTTGTGAATGTGATGTGAAGGAGTTGAATGAGAATCTAATAAAGTAAAGGTAGTTATGTTGTAAATGCAAGGGTGTTGTGATTGAAAGCATCTTCTCTCTTAACACTTATGAATGAAGATGATGGAATGTGAAGTGCCTTATATTGTTGAATGTCATATCTTGACTTGGTAGACTTAGGTGCTCTTCTTGATAAATGAAAAGCTTTGTTGAATATGAATCGATAGGCTATGGCATTCCTTTCATATGTAAGTGATGAAATCTGTTTCTGAGTTGGGTAGTGTTTGGTAATTTATGCATATCTCGTTCTCTAGAACTTCATTTACAATAAATAAATATGATTTGGAAAGCTAACTCGTATACCTACAATTCCTATGTTTATGTAAAACTCTAATTTAACTGTTATGAACACGAAATATGGGACGCAACATAGGGCAAGTTCTGCCCAGATTTCGGAAATGGAAATCCTGTATGATCAGCTGTTAGTGTTTTGAATATATCTTTTTGTACAAAATGTATTTTGAAGTGATTCTTGTTTGTTTGGAACCTTAAGATATGTAGTTACATATTTCATGAAGGTTATAAAGTCTAGTTTTACCGATTTCCTTTTCAAATCTAACTTGTGACTTGAGGTACCAGGCTAGACAGATTCACTGTTTTGGGAGCATAGTTGTATTTGTACATGCTAGACTTACTTGCGATGATGATCCTGTTTTATGTCGACATTACTAAGCTAATATAAGTTAAAGAAGTTATGTAATTGTATTTTTAAGGTTATATATACTCGTGTACAAGCTGAGAACCTTGATACGTTGGTCAGGCTACGGTTTGAATTCTTGATGTTTTGTTGGACTGTTTCTATGCTAAAGCCCGAGGTTTGTGTATAAACTTGTACTTGTACTCTTGCTATTTTCTTGTATATTTGAAGGGTTATCTCGATACCTTGGTTACTCTTGTCAATTGGCATTGTCATGTTGGTATCCTTTAAGGCATTAAAGACGCTTGTGTAACTCGCCCACTTGTACGGATTGTTTGATCACTTGGCACTCTTGTTGGGACCTTGTCCTTCTTGTGGCTGTGACTTTGTCACTATTGGCATGCCTCTTGATTTGGATCATTTGCCATCTTGACTCTGGATTTTTAGTCCGTCTTATGAATGAAAGTTGTCCATTTTAAGTACGAATTAGAAAGCTATTTTTAATATTGTTCTTGGTTCTCTTGATTATTGGGCTTTGACCCTTCTTGATACAGGGCGTCGGCCCTTCTTGATACCTGCTTGTGCTTGGTGCGAAGACATGATGTACATATTGGGCGAGTCTTGTTATTGAATCTCTTGGAAATTTGTGCTATGAGCATTCTTGACACTTGGATCTTTAAGTGTAGAACTTGATACCCTTAATGTGAACTCAAGTTACTTGATAGGTTCTCCAACGTATAGGTAGTAGTATGGGATGCTAGCTACACATGGAACGAGTAGGCTTTGAAGGAGCTAAAGTGAGTTCCCTAAGTCTATTTGACTAAAGTGTGAAGTCCCCTAAATGCATGAATGTGTCCTAAATGACTTTAAAGAAGAATGTTGACTTATTGTCTAAATGGTTTGTTGAATGAATAGCTTATGTTAATGAAGTGAGTTACTTAGTATGTTACCTTGAAGCATGATGGTTCTTGTCTATAGTAGCCTTGAGGAATACTTAGGTTTATATGAAGAGGTTGTATGGGCGGCCACTCCATGTCTCACTCCAGTGTGTCTTAGGGTAACTTTAGATAAGGGGCCTTGGATGATTAAATGAGTTACTTGGGGAAAATGTCGAGGATGTCTATAATGTGGCTAATGTCTTACATGCTGGTTATGTTCTATAATATGCCTACTATGTCAATGTTCATGAAATTTTACTAAAATGGAATAAGGCATGACTTTAAACCAAATGTCTTTTTTAGCATGTTTTTGCATGGTTTCCATACTTAGTACTTAATTGTGCTAACCCCTTTCTTTCCCTTTTGACTAAAGTGTAGGGATTTGGAGATGTTGATATTCCATGGTTGATGGATAGGTTTCTAAGGTGTTTTGAAGATGAAAACTTGGTGAGTCCTCATAGATTCGAGGATAATAACCAACATGTTCCTTTATATCTTGTAGTTTTGTTATAGTTTTGAGTGGCTTAGTCCTAGTTTTGTATTCAAGTATTAGATGGTTTTGAGACATCGTGTGTAAAGTCTAGAAAATCTTCCGCTTGTTTTTTTTTTATGAAAGTTTCTTCGTGTGTGAAGAAAGTTTTTAATTCCTTTTTGGTTTTTCGTATCTATGCGATGAATGAATGCTAAGACGCTTGTATTAGACCTCCGAGAGGTTAAGTACGCTGGTTACGACTAGGGGGTGCTCTCAGGTCGTGACACACAGCTTAACTTAGCATCCTCATTGCTTCTCTGAACTCAACATTAGTGACTTCCCCTTGAGGTTGCACTTCAGGTGCATTTGGTAACTCTTATTCTTCAACATTTTTCCTAGCTGGACAACCTCTGACTGCTCTTCCTAGTGGCATGATTATCAGAAAACACACATAGACACGAATTAGAATGAACTTTTTAGAGATCAACTCTAACACATGAAAATAGTGTGAAAGAAGTGAGAGATTTTCCTAAATGTTGTAGCATCCTAATTATAGATGTGGCGCACGCTTCACACTGATAACTAGGACTCTACAGACACACTTCATAAAATTCCTAGGACTCTTGAACTCTGTGCTCTGATACCAAGTTTGTCACTGTAACATCTTGCAAGTTGATAACTAGAAAGAAGCTTAAAAATCTGAAATAGTCATTCTTGGAAAGAATTTAAAAATCTGGAAATTTGGCCAAGTATGGAAAAACAAATGAGTTTTTGGTCAACTTTGATCAGCCATAACTCCTAGCTCAGGATGAGTTAGGTGTAGTTCTAGTTATGTTTGGAAAGCCCTTGGATTTATCTTTCCAACACCACCGAGTTTGCTCGATTCCGAGTTCGTATGAGTGAGTTATGCCCTTTGGAAGTTGGGCTGTTGGCAGGGTAGTTAAACCGATTTTTTGTAAGGGTATTTTGGTGTTTTTCCCTAGCCTTTTTTTTTGGGTTATATTGAGGTGTTAGACTAATTTTATATCAGTTTTCCCTTTTTAAAAGAGTGAGAGTTAGGGCTTTTGAGAGAAGAGAGAAAAAAGAGGATAAAAAGAAGAAGGATCAAGGAGTCCGTCAAGATCGTTGTGGATATCGTCGAGGGTGATCCCTATTAAGGTATGTGAGTTCATAGTGTTGGGTTGGTTCTTTCCCCCACACGCCAAGCTCGTTTAATTTCGATAAAAGATTGATTATGTTTGTTGAAGTTGTTGGCTGTGATTGTGTTGAAGTCTTGTTGATTTGGGACATGTTTCCGGTGGTGTTTGTGAGTTGAAACCTATTGTATGTTGAGGGGTTTATGATTCTAAGTGTTTGGGGCTGGATCCATTGAAGTTAAGGAGGTTTAGAGTTGGAAAAATGAAGGAGAAAATTCGGTTTTTCGGGGGAAAAGGGTGGGGCGTCGCGCCTGCCAGCGCGCCCCAAAAGAGGCTCTGAACTTTTCCCCTTGGGGCGGCGCGCCTAGCAGTCCCCCTCTTAAGTTTTTGGTCTGGCTCCCCGCGCCTCTTAGAGCGCCAAGGACGCCAACCTTTCCCATTCATTCCCCACTTGTCCATGCATGTTCCTTGGTAATGTACTATGTTTTATAGTTGTTTTCAACACTCTAAGGTACATCCTAACATCCTGAATTCATCCGTAAACATGAGATTATTACCCTCGAAACTATACTCCAATTCGAGGAAAGTTAGGGTCAAGTCAAGTGAAGTTAGAAATCAAGTTTAAAAGTTAAGAAGCAAGTCAAAGCTAATCTTTAAAGCTTTTCAAGAGTCTTTATTGAACATTTTAACTTCGTTGTAAGGCTGAAGTTTCAAGTCAAGTAAAGAGTATTGAGTTTCAAGCTAAGCCAAGAGTATAGAGTTGAGTTCATTTCTCAAAAGTTATTAGGGAACTATGTATTCCCAAAGAAGTTTCTAAATGTTTTTTTACATTTGAGTAAGAAAGGAACTATGTTTCCAAAAGAGCCTTTGGGCTAGTTTTCAAGAAAAAAGAACATCGATTCCAAGTGAGCCTTTGGGCTAGATTTTGAGTAATTATCTCAAACTAAAGAAAGTTGTGTTTAAAACACTTATGAGCTAAAGTATTTTGGGAGTAGTATTGAGCACCGAATTGGGGACGCGAGTTCATAGTTACGCAACTCTCTATAAAAACCATGTAGCCAAACATGGGATTTGACGGGTCATACTTTTTAGATGATCACGTAAAGTTAAGCTAGTGGATCCACTAAGTTAAGTAAGGTCCTATATCATGGCAAGGTATAGGATGGTTATTGGGCAACATGAGGTAAAACGTTGTATCATCACTAGGGCTCATAGTGGTGGTTGTCGGTTAAAGAATCTCCCACTAAAGTTATATTACTTTTATATAAGTAAAGTTGAGTTTGTTATTGCTTTAAACATTAACGAACTAAGTTGTTTACAATGTTTTAAAAGCTTTGTATATATTACATGTGTCTTATTGCTTTATATTGAGTTCGGTTATTCATGAGTCGAGCAGAGCCAAGGTAAGAGTTCCTTTGTATTCTTTTCAAGCTTAAGTTGTTGTTTAGCTTTTCAGCTCGCATACTCGTACATTCAATGTACTAATGCCAGTTGGCCTGCATCTTATAACGATACAGACACAGGTACCCCGGATCAGCATCCTGCACGCCGTTGATCCAGCTGAGCACTCCAGAGTCAGTGGTGAGCCTCCTTGTTTTCCGGAGGACTCTGTTATTTTGTGTTCTTAGTTTTGTTTTGTTAGGATGTTGCGGGCTCTATCCCAACATCCATCTCAGTGTTATAGAGGCTTCATAGACAGTTAGTCAGTTGGTATTAAGTCTATCATCCATGTATATATGTAAATATTCTATTTTAAGACACGAGTTGCCCTTTGGCATGTTATGCATCAGCTAAGTTGTTTTATAACCTTCCATGACATTGAATTATTCTGTTGAGTTAGGTTTTCACTGAGTTAAGAAAGCCAGGCCAAGGGTTCTCTTAGGGCCAGCAATGGTCTCTGGGTGCCGGTTCCGCCCACGGTATAGGCTCGGGGGGTGACAGTCATGCCCTGAGCCTATGCCCTAGGCGGGACTGGCACTCGAAGACCATTGCTGGCCTCAAGCGAACCCTTGGCCTGGCTTACTAACTCAGCGGAAAACTCTAAACATTATTGTAATGATCAAATGAACTTACTCAAAATAGCTTGGTAAAATAACTTAGAATGTTTTAAGGTCAACATTCAACTTGGCCATAATGGCAACTCAAGTCTTAACATATGAGATGAAATGTAAAGACAACTAAACTACTAACTGTCTATGAAGCCTCTAAAACCAAGAGGGATGTTGGGACAAGACCCCCAATCATCCTAACAATGAAATACTGAAAGTGAAATACAAGGAGTCCTTCGGAATGCAAACAGGCTAACCAACAGACTCTGAAGTACTCACTGGATCAACGATGCACTGGATGCTGATCCTAGTTACCTATGTCTGCATCATAATAAAATGCATGCCAACTAGCATCAGTACATTGAATGTACGAGTATGCGAGTTGGAATGCTAAACACAACTTAAGATTGAAAAGAAACTGAAAGTAAACTGAAGAACTTACCTGGCTCAACTTGACTCAACATAACTAAACTCATTTCAATATAAAACAGTTTTAAAACAAGTGCAATATAAAGAAAAGTTGTTTAAAACACGATGTCAAGTCTGGATGTATGCAAAGATACACTAAAACTCTGAAATGTATGTAAAAATACAAATAACTGTGTATATAAGAATGAAAATAATTTCTATGGAGTTTCTCTAACCGACAACCATCACTTAAGAGCTATAGTGATGATACATCGTGTTACCTCACGCTGCCAAGGCATCCTATACCTTGCCAAGGGAATAGGTCCTGACTAGTCTATGCTAAAAAGCACTAAGGGTTCATCTAAAAAGTATGACCCTTTTCTACCCATGATGGCTACATGGTTTATGGGGGTAGTGGGTTCTCTGACCTCTCCTCATATCGGTGCTCAATACTACTCCCAAAATATGATACTCACTCTTTATGTTTAAAAAATATAACTTCCTGTTGTGGTTTGAGATAATTGCTCAAAACTCAGCCTAAAGGCTATCTTGGAAATCAAAGTTTCCTCTCTTGTTTCATTTAGAAAGTGATTACTCTTTTCTGAAAACTAGCCCGAAGGTTCTTTGGAAATCGAGGTTTCCTTTCTTGTTTAAATGTGAAAACATTTTAAACCCTTTGGGAATACATACTCCCCCAATACTTTTGAAGAAATGAACTTCAATCTTAACTCTTTACTCTTTACTCAACTTGAACTTTAAGTCTTAAAACAAAGTTAAAAGCATTTGCAAAAGACTTCTTGAAAAACTTTAAAAACTTCTTAGACTTGGCTCTTGACTTTCCTTGAATTTGAATTTATAGATTCAAGGTTATGATTCATGTTTCTGGATGATTTCTAGATGTTTAGAATTCATTTAGAGTAGTTTCAATCAATGGAAAGTGTTAGTACACTTTAGAAGGACTTAAATAGACTGAATGACAAAAACTAGATGAAAAATGACCATACGGGTTCATCCGGGGCGCGCCGCGCCAGGCCCCAACTTTTTGGGGCTCACTTTGGGTGCACTGCAGGCATGCCACCCCAGCCTCCTGGCGTTATGGAGGTGCTAAGCACCTGGCCCTCCCCAGGTGCGTCTAACGAGTTTCTTCAACTCGTTTTCTAATCCTAAATCGTTTTAAATCGATTCCCTTTCTCAATACTTTCTTAGATTTATATATCCAACTCATGTACACTAGAATATAACTCGAAACAACTCTTAACTTTGCTAAAATGCCTCAAGAAAACCCATCAATCACATGTAAGTTCAAGAATGAAAACAATTCAAGAACACAACTCAAGAACATCAAATTCTAACTCTTTTAGGACGAAAATCTCTGAATTAAACATGATTGGCACGTGGGTGAATGGACCCAATGCTATGTGATCTCACATACATTGTAGGAATTACCCCCAGCCCCGACAAAATCCACATGCTAAACTCGACGATCTTGACGAATGTTGAACGTTCTTCTCCTTTCTCCTCTTCTTTTCTCTTCTTTCAAAACCCCAACTCCTTTGGTAAAAGTGTAAACTGATCTAATTCAGCTTAGACCCCTAATTAATTACCAAAAACGAATTAAAATAAAAGGGTTAGGAAAAGACCAAACTACCCCTTCAAAATTCGGATTGAACTTTCCTTATTCCAACAACCCAACTTCCAAAGGGCATAACTCACTCATACAAACTCGGAATCGCGCAAACTCGGCGGCGTTGGAAAGATCATTCCAAGAGATTTCCTTTAATATCTAGAAGTACCTCAAACTCATCCTGAGCTAGAAGTTATGGCCGTTTAAATTTGGCCAAAACTCAACTTATTCTAACTTGAACAAATTTCCAGATTTTCATTATTTCCAAAAAAAATGACTATTTCAGTTTCTTAGCTTCTTCCTAGCTATTTCAATTTGCGAGATGTTACAGGTATTTAAGTTCCTTTTTAAAAAAAATAAAAATAAAAGATTGTTTTCACAAATTCCTTAAGGGGAACAAAAAGCTAAACAACGTGAACTATCATATTTGCGTAGATCTCACGAAACTATTTTTTTGTAAAGATCTCGTAAAAATATCTTATTTATGTATACAAACTGCATTTCCATGTCACAATCAATATACAATAAATTTTAAATCAAATAAAATAAGTATACGTCAACTGAATCAATATGTTAAATAAATGTATACAAAAATAAATTGCAATTTAATTAATGTATGCATAATAAAAATCAAACTGCTACATATATCCGTAAAATGTTATTCCTAATTTAAAAGAGTATAAAGGCAATTACTATTCTTGTGAATACATGTTACGTTGGTTAAACAGGTAGATATCAAATATTTTTTGCTAACTTAAGGAGTGTGATAATTCTTAATTATATTTTGCTAGTTTTAAGTAGAAATTGTTGGAAGTTAGAAGAAAGATTATATCAAATATCTTTTATTATTTAAAACAAATGACAAGAGAAAGATAATTCTAAATAATCTTTTGCAAGTTTTAAGGAGAAATGATTAGAAGTTAAAAGAGAAAAGATATCAAAAATCGTCTATTATTTTTTTTAAAAAATTCAAATGTTGATATATTACTTTTGTGCTAATATTTGCAAAATTTTATTTGTCTACTAATTGCTGACTAATATTGGGATATATGTTGTCAATTATATGTAACTGTTGTAATGTGTTAATTCAAACGGGGTTGTAAGAAATAACTATTGGGCCGAGTCCATTAATAAAAAATGTGTCATGACCCAAACCATCGTGACTGGCACCCACACTAATCCTCCGGTGGGAGAACCACTACTACAACCCAAACCAAGGAACTAAACCAAACACTAAAGCATTTAATGATATGAAAACAGGAATAAAATCCAAAACTGAAGTTCCCATAAACTTCCAAAATATCTAACAACTAAACAATGCGTAAATTACACCTAGAACTTGAAAGTCAATGTACCAACACATCTAGAGTTCAACAAGTCTAAACAAGAAGAGATACAACCCCAACTAATGAACTAATCAACTAACTAGAAAGTCTAAGTCTTAAATATGGACATAGATGAAAGGAGAACTCATGGTAGCCTGGAAGAACTGGCTCACCCTTGAATTCGAACGATGAACACTAATCTTATAAGTGAGGTCTGTCAATAGCCGCTTGAAGATGCTCTGTACTCAACAAAGAAAGAGCAAATGCAGTATTAGTACATAACCACAGTGTACTGGTAGGATTACGCGGCTATCCCACTAAGTGCAACATACATAAATCAATACAACAATATAATCACATGCACATATCGAACATATGGATTATCATCAACACAAACGAACAATGAACAACTTGACATTTCTCAAAATACACAATTATGACAAAGTCATTGGTCCTCTCATGGAACCCAAACCCAAACAGTAGTCATTGGTCCTCTGATGGAACCCAAACCTAAACAGTTAGCATACCAGAACTTGGTACCCCATCCAATGATTATGCCGAAACGTGGTAACTAATCCAAGTTAGTGTGTTGGAATGCAACACCCGATCCATTCAACAAGCCAACTGAAAGGATCTTCTGATCAATCTAGTGATCATTTGGATTCCATTAGTAATGAGGATTCGGAATATCACACATTGATTAATCAAAGAGAGATTCAACAACGAAAAGAAAGATCGATTCTTTGGGATCCTTCCTTTCTTCAAACGGAACGAAAAGAGATAGAATCAGGCCGATTCCCGAAATGCCTTTCTGGATATTCCTCAATGTCCCGGCTATTCACGGAACGTAGGAAGCAGATGATTAATCATCTGTTTCCGGAAGAAATCGAATAATTTCTTGGGAATCCTACAAAATCCGTTCGTTCTTTTTTCTCTGATAGATGGTCAGAACTTCATCTGGGTTCGAATCCTACTGAGAGGTCCACTAGAGATCATAAATTGTTGAAGAAACAACAAGATCTTTCTTTTGTCCCTTTCAGGCGATCGGAAAAGAAAGAACTGATTAATATATTCAAGATAATTAGATATTTACAAAATACCGTCTCAATTCATCCAATCACAAGTACATTCTCATAATCATACAATCAAGTCATGTTTCATGTCATTCATAGTCATATATCCTCATTTACAATAAATGTGATCAATAATGCAACATTCGCATACATACATACATCATAATGGAGCAAAGACAAACATACATCACACAATCATAGAATCACAACCATCACCTACCTCGAAACAAGTTTGAAACCCTAAGAAACTTGATCCTTCCCTTTCCGAATTTGTTCCGCTTGTTCTTGGTCTACAAACAATCTATATAATTCAGGAATTAATAAACAATTATTAATTACCCGGATTACTAACAATTCTAAAAACCCTAGATCATACCCATGATCCCAAGTATCCAAACTAGGGTTTTTCCACCATATTTTCTAGATCAAAACCCTTCCTGATCAATAATTATCCATTCTATTACGTTTTACGGATCGAAAAATGGATTCGGGGAGTTAAAAGCTTACCTTTAGCCTTAGGAATGGTGAAAAACTGTCAAGAGTTGCATGGAGTTCCTTCCTTAGCTCTAAAAATTGAAAAGTGCATAATAAAAAAGTTTTGGGGTTTATTTACGACTTTAAGTCACATCTGGCCCGCCACAGTGGTCCTCACCCCGCTACATCGGCTTGTAAGAAACAATGAGCTATTTTAATATTTCCAAGCTCCCCATTTCATAACACAGCTTCCACAAATGACATTCAAAAAATACCATTCATGCTAAGATCGATTCCAAGAGTTCTACCCACCCGAATTCAATTTTGTAAAGTCGTACGGATTGCTTAATGACAAATCGATCTACTCATGTTATCAAAATCATAAATAAGTCACCTGATTATTACCAGATTTCCCTACACCTTAATGACTCTGATTTTGTCCTAATCTAGACTAGGTTGGGAAATTCCAAGTTACTACGAAAAAGTTTTCCGACCCAAAATTTTTCCCCGTTGGCTTTTCTATAACGACAGAACCCAGTCGTTACAATAGATACCAATTTATCCATCACTCATCTCCGAGTGACAAAACTTAGGAAAAATAGGCTAAAGAATGAATGAAGTGGTACTTGAATCGATGAACCATTGGGGATACTTGTGTCGCATGTCCCTCTCGATTTCCCAAGTAGCTTCCTCAACTGGACGATACTTCCATTGAACTTTTACGAACTTAATCTCCTTGGTCCTTAACTTAGGCACATCACGATCAAGAATTGCAATCGGTTCCTCCTCATATTGGAGGTCTTTGTCTAACACAATTGAGTCTCATTTAATGATGTAATCCCCGTCACCATGATACCTCTTCAACATGGACACATGAAATACCGGATGAACTCCCGATACATTAGGAGGTAAAGCCAATCTATATGCCACCGGTCCTACACATTTAAGAACCTCAAAGGGACCGATGTATCGCGGACTTAGCTTACATTTCTTGCCAAATCTCATCACCACTTTCATGGGTGATACCTTAAGAAGAACATTCTCACCGGTTTGAAACATCATGTCTCTTACCTTATGATCCACATATTTCTTCTGCCTACTCTGGGCTGCTAGAAGCTTAGCTTGAATACTCCTCACCTTATCTTGAGCATCCTTCACTAAATCTACCCCCAATGGTTTCACATCTCCAGCGTCAAACCATCATTTGGGTCATCTACATCCCCTCCCATAGAGTGCCTCAAATGGTGCCATATCTATATATCCTGCAGTGATAACTATTATTATAGGAGAATTCACACAAAGGTAGGAACTTATCCCAATGCCATCCAAAGTCAATCACACATACCCTCAGCATGTCTTCTAACACTTGAATAGTCCTCTCTGACTGCCCGTCTGTCTATGGATGGAAGGCTGTACTAAAAGTGAGTTGTGTGCCAAATTCATCATGTAATTTCCTCCTAAGCATAGAGGTAAACTGAGTACCACGATCTGAGATGATAGAAAGGGGAACCCCATGCAACTTCACTATCTCTTTCACATAAACTTTAGCAAATTGTTCAGTATTATAATCTATCCTTACCAGAATAAAATGGGCTGATTTAGTCAATTTATCAACCACTACCCAAATAGAATCAAACTTCCCAAATTCTTGGGAAGACCAACCACGAAATCCATGGCTATCCTCTCCCACTTCCATTCTGGAATTGGCATTCTTTGAAGCAAATCTGCAGGCCTTTGTTGTTCATATTTCACTTATTGACAGTTTTGACACTTAGCCACAAACTCCGCTATATCCTTCCTCATGCCTGACCACCAATAAATTCGTTTCAAATCTCAGTACATCTTGGTGACACCCGGATGAATAGAATATCACGAACCATGGGACTCTATCAACAACTTTTGAATCAAATCATCAACTCGAGGAACACAAATCCTCCCATTAAAGTTAAGCACACCTTTTGCATCAGGAGTGGTCTCTTGTGCCTTACCAATCGCAGTCTTGTTTCTAAGCTCTCCAAATTCTCATCCTCAAACTGTTTGGCCTTGATCTTCTCAATGAACGTGGCCCTTACTTAAATACTAGCTAACACCCTACCTCTTTCTGAGATGCCCAACTGCATGAATTTAGACTCCAAGCTCTGAATTTCCTTAGCCAATGGTCGCTTGGATACACTCATGCAAGCTAAATTACCCATACTCACCGCTTTCTGACTCAAAGTATCTGCCACAACATTAGCCTTGCCCAGATGGTATTGAATGGTCACATCATAATCCTTGAGTAATTCCACCTATCTTTGCTGTCTCAAATTCAGATCTTTTTGAGTAAACACAGGCTACAAACTACGATGATCAGTAAATACCTCAAACTTAACACCATGCATATAATGTCTCCAGATCTTAAGAACAAACAGTACCGCTGCCAACTCCAAATCATGTGTTGGATATTCCTCTCATGCACCTTCATTTGACGCAAGGCATAAGCTATAACATTTTTATACTGCATCAACACAACACCCAAACCTGATGTGAAGCATCACAATAAATAATAAAATCTTTACCTTCAACTGATAATGCTAGAATAGGTGCGGTGGTTAGGAGAGTCTTGAGCTTTTGAAAGCTCTCCTCACATTTTTCTGTCCATTCAAATGGTATCTCCTTTTTGGTCAAGTTAGTCAAGTGAGTGGCAATAGAAGCAAAGTTCTTCACAAATCTATGATAGTAGCTAGCGAGACCCACAAAACTCCTAACTTCCATCACAGAGCTAGGCAGAACCCAATTCTTAACCACTTCAATCTTTTGAGAATCTACCATTACCCCTTCTTTTGAAACTACATGCCCCAAAAATGCAACTGAAGTCAACCAAAATACACACTTAGAGAATTTTGCATATAACCTTTGTTTCCTAAGAACACCCAACACAATACGAAGATGTTCGGCATGCTCTTCCTCACTTTTCGAATAGACAAAAATGTCATCAATAAATACTATGACAGATGAATCAAGAATTGGCTTGAACACCCCATTCATTAAACTCATAAAAGCTGCAGGCGCATTAGTCAAGCCAAAGAACATAACTAGAAACTCGTAGTTCCCATAGCGGGTTCTAAACTCCGTCTTGGGCACATCCGCATGCCTAATTTTCAATCGATGGTAGCCAGACCTTAGATCAATCTTGGAGAAAACTGATGCACCTTGCAATTTGTCAAAAAGATCATCTATTTGAGGAAAATGATACTTGTTTCGAAAAGTGAACCTATTCAATTGCCGGTAATCTATACACATTCTCATACTACCATCTTTTTTCTTAAAAAACAAAACTGGAGAACCCCATGGGGAAGCACTAGGACAAATAAATCCCTTATCAAGAAGCTCTTGGATTTATGCCGTAAGCTCTTTTAACTCTGTCGGAGTCATGCACTATGGAGGGATAGAAATGGTACGCGTACCAGGTTCCAAATCAATGCAGAAGTCTATATCTCTATCCGGAGGCATACCAGGCAAGTCATTAGGAAACACTTCTCTAAATTCTGACACTACAGAAATAGACTCAATAGATGGAGTCTCAACCTCAACATCCCTAATATGAGCCAAATAAGCCAAATAACCCTACTCTACCAGTTTACTAGCCCAAATGAAGGATATGATCTTAGCTTGCTTAGGCTTGTACATTCTTTCCCACTCTAAATTTTCCCTTCCAAGAATTTCTAGAGTTACAGACTTAGTACAATTAAGCACAACATAATAAGGGGACAACCAAGTCATGCCTAAGATTATATCAAAGTCAGTCATATCCAAAATCACCAAATCGGCCCAAGTCTGAAAACTCTTAAATAAAATAGGATAAGCACGATAGATATATGTGACTATGACAAACTTTCTAACTAGGGTAGAAACATGGATAGGGGCATCAAGTATATCACAAATCATAGCAAATTCTGAGGAAAATCGCACAGATAGATATGAATAAGTAGAACCCAGATCAAATAACACATTAGCCATCCAGTCACAGACAAGAATAGTGCATGTGATCACCGTGTCAGATGCATCTGCCTCATTCTTGCCCGGAAAGGCGTAACATTGAGCCCTATGATCTTGACGAGGTACTTCCCTGCCTGGTTACATGTTACCCCTGCCTGCGTTACCGTTTCCTCTACCTCCACGGCCTCGCTGATTACCTCCTCGCCCACCTTGTGGACTTCCTCTACCATTATTACCATTTCCCGTGGGTACCAGTGCTATAGTCTGCTGCTTCGCGGAATCTAACACATGTGGGTGGGGACAATATCTCCTCATATGCCCAGGTTCTCCACAATTGTAGCAAGTACAATCAAAATATGGTCTGACGCCCGTCGAAGGTGCGACTCCTTGGCTACCCTGAATCAAATTATGAGATGGAGTTCCTGAGTAGTTACCTGTAGAGGAGGGTATATCAGACTGAATTGGCTTGGCTGCAAGGGTTGGCCTTCTGGACCCCGTAGAATAAGAACCTTGAAAGTTACTCGAGTTCTTGGCCCTTTTTGCCAATGCCTTAGCCTGACCGTCTCACCTCACCCCCTCCACTTTCTTGACAAAGTCTGTTACCTCATTAAAGCTTCTCTCTGCGGAGATCATATGAACATATAATACCTGCAACTTAGAATTTAGTCCCCTAATAAATAAACGGATCCTCTCCTCCTCAGTAGTCACTAATTGAGTAGCATATCTAGACAAAGCATGGAACTTGGCCTCATAAGCAGCCACAGACATACCACCTTTCTCCAAAGTCATGAACTCATCCTTCTTGCAATCTTTCAAAGTTCTAGGCACATATTTCTCCAAAAACAGAGCATGAAACTGGGTCCAAGTAAGTAGAGGTAAGACTGAATATTTGCATTCCATATAAGCTTTCCACCACTGCTTGGCCTCACCTTGAAGTTGAAAAGTCACAAACTCAACCCCATGCTGATGGACAATTCCCAACTTATGAAGCCTCTCATAGCAATCTAAGATAAACTCATAAACATCCTCACTATCAGAACCAAGAAATACAGGAGGCTTTAGCTTTAAAAACTTAGTCAACATTTCAGGCTCATTACCAGTCATAACAGAACCCAACAAAGGACGAAAGAAATCATCATTACCTACATTCCCTCCCATCTTGGAGACAATGATAGCAATTGGAGGATTAGCTGGAGCTTGAGTTATTTGAGCAGAAGGAAGCACTCCAGGACCAACTAACTCTTACAGGAATGACATGATCTGTTGAGCTAACACTGGGTCCAAAGGAGGAATAGTTGTAGTTTAAGCCTGCAACTCTTTCTCTTGTCCAACCTCCCCATCATTTTCAACCTCAATATCTTATGTTTGCGTAATCAAGACACAACTTCCGATGCAAGTGTCTATGATCGTAAATAGTTTAGTAACCTAACTAAGGGTCGGGATGGTCCCAAAAGAGAGTGGTTTTGAGAATTTATAGAAAAATAAAATTTAGTTCTAACTAGTCGTAGCTAAAGACATTAACGAGTAACAACATTGTATATTAAAGGGGGGACACAAACGTGTCAATTAACAATAGGGGGGAAGGGTTTGTCACTATTAAGTAAAAAAATAGCCAAATAAACAAGGGTTTCTAAGCAATGAGAGGGGATCCTTGGGATGTGACGGGAATATGGGTTAAGCTAGATTATTGGGTACATGTTTTCAATAGAATATTCGTGGAGTAATTGTGACTAGGCTAACCTTTAAGGGGGATAAGCACTCTCTCGAGCAACTTACCCTGTTTCAAATGCGTTCCTCTCGGACACCCACTTGCCGCATGAAGACCAACCTACGCCTTAACCCACTCACTCTCTGGAGCTAAGTGTGTGGACATAAGACTAGGGTTCACTATCTCGAGCTAAACCTCATGTCGACCCACTAATACTAGCCATCAATCCAGTGGTCTTAGATTAACGACCTCTCCCTTGAGCAAGACGAAAACACATAAATAAACTTGTATTTGCAGCTAAAAATTCATTAAATTCATCCACCACCACTAAACAAAATCACAATTAAACTATCAACAAGCAAGACCTAATAATTATCTTAACCCATATTCGCTAAATCACACCCCAAGAATTGGGGTTTTTAGCCACACATCAAGAGATAGAAACTTATACGCAAATGAGATTGCATTCAAATGGGTATGAACATTTAAGTCTTTTTACAGGCCAAGAATGAGGAATCCAAGAGACCCAAGTCCAAATCCTTGGAGATAAAACCCTCTTCTTCTTCAAGTCTTCAAAACCCTCAAAAAGTACTATTCTATATGAAAATTATCACAATTGTTTGACTCGAAGTGAAAATTATAATAATTGATCCCTTTTAAAACTAAAACTCTAACTAGTATTTATAGTTATCACAGATTTGTGCTACAGCGAACCGTTCGGCCTCGTTAGTCAAAATTGCCGATCAACTAGACGATTCACCCTTTAGTGTAGTTTGTTGCCATCATGCACCAACCTTCTGCATCGTCATGCTCTAGTTCATTGGGCGGAATGGTACTGCGTCACAGAATTGCTCGGCGATGCGCCGACCGCTCCTTTTTTTCGCCGACCTGATCCTTTTCTTTAGGGCTCAGCACACTGGAACAAAAGGCGAAGTAAGACCCTTCGGCAACTCGCCAAGTGGACTCGGCGATCCTCAGGCCTTTATTTCTTCGTTCTTTTCAGCCTTTTCGTTCCTTTTTGCGACGTAGTGTCCATGCTTTCCTTAAAACTTCAAATACCGGAAACTTAAGGGTTTTCATCAAATATTGAGATAAAATAAGCATTTGAGGACACAATTTCTATTAAAATATACCTTGAATGAGTCCAATTTGTAGACTTATCAATACCCCCAACTTAAACTTTTGCTTGTCCTCAAGCAAACTCAAGTGCAACCGTTCAAAGAGGGTGTCTCGAATAGTGCTACACAAGACTCAATAATGAATGCACATAACAAGACTCAATTTACTTATGCAAAGATCAAATGTGCACTCAAAGAATCAAGGTGTGACTCACCAATATCAACGAATCTCATGCTCACACTACTTGCTTCAAATGCAAGTTCAAGCTCAACTATAGTGTTCAAATGCCCTCACACAAAGAATGATTACATATTCAGACACTGGTTTCACAGTTTAAAGCTTTGGAATCAGATGTAGCGCTCACACTCATAAAGAGGACCATAATGCATAATTTCACCCATAGGTTTGCCTGTATTTTCCAATCAACATTTGTTTCAGCTTACTCAAGATCAAAAGGTCTTTTCAAGGCTTGTAATGGGGCTTATTGTAAAGGTGTGGTCATTTAAGCTCAGTGACTTTCATCCTCATGAAATGTGGTGCCCTCAACACTTCATTTCCTTTTTCCTTCATCATTTTCATTAGTGCTTAATAGGTCATCCTATTATTCGCTTCCCATGAATTGTTAGGAAACCCCATTTCTTTTGTACTTTATTCCACAACTTTCTTTTTCATTTTTTTTCTTTTTATTTTCTATCTTTTCTTTTCTTTTTTTGTTTTTATATGGAGGGGTTCAATTTTTCTCAAAATCATGGGTAAGAGAAGACTTTCCTTGCACTTGTTGACTTGCCCCTATATTTTCAACACACCTCCAACTTAGGCTTTTGGCGTAAGTTGGATATTCAACTAACCACAACTTAATGAGGATTATGGGTGATGGATTAAGAAAGGTCTAGTTTTCATCAAGTTTCTTCCAAAGAAAAGGGAAAGGCTCAAAGGATGTTCAAAAGCGGTTCACACACTCATAGGGTAAGTCACAAAAGAGGTACATGTTAAATTGGCTCACACTCATAGAAGTTTCCTAAAATCATATCAAGAGATAGCATCACTTAGTTGACCGGACCAACGGGGCAAATTCTAGGATCTATCATGCATAGTTCACAAGTTAGCTCATCACACTAGGCATTGACACTATAAGTTAAACAATAATCCACACTTTTGCTAGTGTGCAATGATCATCACAAGAGAATCAATTTGATACAAGACTAGTCATAACAAGCTGCAAAGAGTTCACATATTGTCTATGCAACTTCATTTGGTCTCATCGTACCGTGCATTCATGTTCGTTCGATTGAGAGCACTATTCAATTCATTGGTATTGATTGGAATCGAGACTCAAATTTTTGCAAAAGAACAGCCACATTCAACACATGAGAGGTGGCAAAAAAGTGTGAAAAATTCAAAAAAATTTGGAAGGGTCAAAGTCGTTTTGCAATTTAAGCCATAAGCTCAAACATCCATAGAAAGGCAGTAATAATATCAATTAAAACAGAACAACCCAAATATAAGCACAAAACACGAGCATTAATATTCAAACAAAAGGAGGGCCTCACCCCACCACAAATAAAATGTATTTTTCCTCAAATGTAAATAACAAACATCTGAAAGTACAAATAGAGAATAACAGAGAGGGAGGCAAAGGATAATCCTGGTTAAGCAACTGCCTCATCTGTCGGGGCAGCATGTTTGAGGTGTGGACGTTAAGCGGACCGTTGAGTGGTTCCTCAAACTCTCCACAGCTTTGCTACGCAACCCAATGCGTCTAGTCACAACCCACGTTCTCGAATGGTTCACAGACCCTTTTGTACTGACCAATTTAAAGGGCAATCCATGTTCCGAGCACAAATTGATAACTAGAACACTTAGGTAATGTAGGAATATATGGAAATTAGTGTGCAAAGATGCAGTTGGAGGAATAAAAGCGTGTAAAAGTGAACAGGTTGTAGAATTTTAACCCTTTTGGCTTGCAAACTGTCCAGTTCATGCTCATTTGTCGGCAGTAGTCTTGATTGCTGAATTAGTTGGCATTTCGACGAATAGCAATTTACTTCACCGAGTTTTACAAAACTTCCCAAGCAAATTCGGGGGTTCAAAAGGTGGTAAACATCGGGGTCGCCAATATGGTTGACGATTCGCCAATACTTTTACAGACTCCAATCTGAAGCTATCTTGAGCCAAACGGAGGAATTGATTTGGTGCGCCGACCTCTTTGGCGACTCGCCAACTGGACCTGCTGCTCGCTACCTAACATTTTTTCTAACACCTTCTCACACTTCAACTTGTATAAACGACACACTATTATTTTACCAATACGCAAATATAAAATATTAAGGGGTTTTGGGTTGCCTCCCAATCAGCGCCTTAGTTAACGTCGCGGCACGATGCAAATCAGCAACTATTCTTCATCTTCAGAGTCTCCCATGTTGTAATTAAGCGATTCCTCAGTGAATGGTGGGTAATGGCCTGATATCAAATGGCCGATTTGAGCATCCTGCATCTGAATAGTCATGGAGTAAGAGGTTGACGCTTCATTTGGCATTTCGATGTTTTCCTTCATCTCATTCAACATCTTCTCATGTGCCTCAATTTTTTGCTGAATGAGTGAAAGAGCTTCGTCATCTTAACGCCTTCCTGTTTCTTCCCATGACTACATTCTCGGAGGGAGAAGTGCTTTTCTTTTCCCATGTCTTGTACTTCCAATTCTGTGACTTGGTTGGATAGAGCATCCAACTAGGTGACTAGTGCGTCCCACTCCTGCTTCTTTTTGTCTTTTTTACTGGCTTCTACCATGCTATCAAGGAGTTTTGCTACGACTTCATAGGGCTGGTATAACATGCCGCCCTTGCAAAGTTGATTGGTTACACTTCTATTCTCGAGTCTAAGACCCCTATAAAAGCATTCCAGTAGCACCTTGTACGTAATCCCATGAAATAGGCATGGTTGCAGCACCACTTGAAACTTCAGCCACATTTCCTGAATTGTCTCATCCCCTACCTGTTTAAATGTGAGGAGGTTGTTTCTGAGGTTCAGTAGTATCAGGAGGGGATGGTCCGTGTGGTACCCATAATGATTATCCCTTCTTATTTCCTTGCTTTGATATTCAAACAAGCACTCCAGGACTAACCAACTCTTTCAGGAATGACATGATTTGTTGAGCTAACACTGGATCCAAAAGAGGAATAGCTATAGTTTAAGTCTGCACCTCTTCCTCTTGTCCAATCTCCTCAACATTTTCAACCTCAATATCTGATGTTTGCGTAATCAAGACACAACTTCCGATGCAAGTGTCTACGATCGTACAATAGTTTAGTAACCCAACCAAGTGTTGGGATGGTCCCAAGAGAGTGGTTTTGAGAATTTACAGAAAAATAAAATTTAGTTCTAACTAGTCGTAGCTAAAGACATTAACGAGTAACAACATTGTAAATTAAAGGGGGGACACAAACGTGTCAATTAACAATGAGAGGGTTTTGCCACTAGTAAGTAAAAAAATAGAAAAATAAACAAGGGTTTCTAACCAATGAGAGGGGATCCTTGGGATGTGCGGGAATACGAGTTAAGATAGATTATTGGGTATATACTTTCAATAGAAGATTCATAGAGTAATTGTGACTAGGCTAAGCTTTAAGGGGGATAAGCTCTTTCCCGAGCAACTTACCCTGTTTCAAATGCATTCCTCTCGGACACCCACTTGCCACAAGAAGACCAGCCTACGCCTTAACCCACTCACTCTCTCGAGCTGAGTATGTGGACATGGGACTAGGGTTCACTCTCTCAAGCTAAACCTCATGTCGACCTACTCACGCTGGCCATCAATCTGGTGGTCTTAGTTTTACGACCTCTCTCTCGAGCAAGCCAAAAACACATAAATAAACTTGTATTTGCAACTACAATTTCATTAAATTCAACCACAACCACTGAAAAAAATCACAATTAAACTACGATTAAACTATCAGCAAGTAAGACCCAACAATTATCTTAACCCATATTCGCTAAATCACACCCCAAGAATTGGGATTTTTAGCCACACATCAAGAGATAGGAATTTATACCTAAATGAGCTTGCATTCAAATTGGTATGAAGATTTAATTCTTGTTACAGGCCAAGAATGAAGAATCCAAGAGACCCAAGTCTAAATCCAATGAAGAATCCAAGAGACCCAAGTCTAAATCCTTGGATATGAAACCCTCTTCTTCTTCAAGTCTTCAAAACCCTCAAAAAGTACTATTCTATATGAAAATTATCACAATTGTTTGACTCTAAGTGAAAATTATAATAATTGTTCCCTTTTAAAACTAAAACTCTAACTAGTATTTATAGTTATCACAGATTTGTGCTGCAGCAGATCGTTCGGCATCGTTAGTCAGAATCCCCGATCAACTCTGCGATTCACCCTTTGGTGTAGTTTTTCGTCGTCTTGTGCCAACCTTCAACATCGTCGTGTTTTGGTTCATTGAGCGGCATGGTACTGCTTCTGAGAACCGCTCAACGATGCGCCGACTGCTCCCTGTTTCCGCCGACTTGATCCTTTTCTTTAGGGCTCAGCACACTGGAACAAAAGGCGAAGTAAGACCCTTCAGTGACTCACCAAGTGGACTCGGCGATCCTCAGGCCTTCATTTCTTTATTGTTTTCAGCCTTTTCGTTCCTTTTTGCGACATAGTGTCCATGATTTCCTTAAAACATTAAATACCTGAAAACTTATGGGTTTTCATCAGATATTGAAATAAAATAAGCATTTGAGGACACTATTTCTATTAAAATATAGCGCTGAATGAGTCCAATTTGTAGACTCATCAATATCCTCTTCTATCTCTTCATGATGCGCAGTAGGAGGGGCCTCATGTTGGGGAGCATTTTCGACCGGTAACCCATCTCTAGTAGAGGCCACTCTTCCTCGGTCTCTACCCCTAGATTTTCCTCTACCCTTGCCTTGATTGTGACCTCTCGCTACAGATTCCTCAGCTAGAGCATTGACGGGAGCTACGGGGCAGACGCTGTTGAATTTAGTATTAACCATCTGCGGACAAAAAAAGTAAAGGAGGTTAGATACCAATTTGAATCGCCAGATGCCTATTGGAATCAAGTCATAGCACAAAAGGAGACAAGAGAAAATAGAGAGATTTCCTAAAGTCCTATAGCCTCTCGAATAAAAGTAAAGGCATCCCCGTACCATTCGTAAGACTCTGCTAGACTCAGTTTGATACATCAAGATCAACGAACCTAGGCTCTGATATCAAGTTTGTCACGACCCAGACCATTGTGATTGGCACCCACACTAATCCTCCGGTGGGAGAAACACTACTACAACCCAAACAAAGCAACTAAACCAAAAACTAAAGCATTTAAGGATACGAAATCAGGAATAAAAGCCAAAACTGAAGTTCCCATAGACTTCCAAAATATCTAACAACTAAACAATGCGGAAATTACACCTATAACCTGAAAGTCAATGTACCAAAACATCTAAAGTTCAACAACTCTAAAAAAGAAGAGATACAACCCCAACTAATGAAATAATCAACTAACTAGAAAGTCTAAATCCGAAATGTGGACATAGATGAAAGGAAAACTCATGGCAGTCTGGAAGAACTGGCTCACCCTTGAATTCAAACGATGATCATTGGTATTCTATGTGAGGTCTGTCAATAGCCACTTGAAGATGCCCTGTACTCAACAAAGAAAGAGCAAGTGCAGTATTGGTACACAACCATAGTGTACTGGTAGGATCAAATGGCTATCCCACTAAGTGCAACATACATAAATCAATACAACAATATAATCACATACATATATCGAACATATACAATATCATCATCATATACGAACAATGAACAACTTCACATTTATCAAGATACACAATTATGACAATTCATTGGTCCTCTCATGGAACCCAAACCCAAACAATTAGCATAACGAAACGTAGTACCTGATCCAATGATTATGCCGGAACGTGGCAACCGATCCCATAATTATGTCAGAACATCGCAGTCGATCCAAGTTAGTGTGTCGAAACGCAACACCTGATCCATTCAACAAGCCACGATCACAATCACAAATGCATTCTCATAATCATACAATCAAGTCATGACGCATGGCATTCATAGTCATATATCCTCATTTACAACAAGTGTGATTAATAATACAACATTTGCATGCATACATGCATCATAATGAAGCAAATACAAACATACATCAGACAATCATAAAATCACAATCATCACCTACCTCGAAACAAGCTTGAAACCCTAAGAAACTTGATCCTTCCCTTTCCGGATTCGTTTCGCTTGTTCTTGGTCTACAGACAATCAATATAATATGGAAATTAATAAACAATCACTAATTACCCGGATTACTAGCAATTCTAACAACCCTAAATCATACCCATGATCCCAAGTATCCAAACAATGGCTTTTTCCACCATAGTTTCTAGATCAAAACGCTCCCACGTTGATAATTACCTATTTTATTGCGTTCTACGGATCGAAAAACGAATTCGGGGAGTTAAAAGCTTACCTTTAGCCTTAGGAATGGTGAAAAGTTGTCAAGAGTCGCCTGGGGTTCGTTCCTTAGCTCTGAAAATTGAAAAGTGCAGAATAAAGATGTTTTGGGGTTTATTTACGACTTTAAGTCGTGTCTGGCCTGCCATAGCAGTCCTTACCTCGCTACAACGTCCCCACCAGAGCGACCAAAACCACAGCCAAAGAGGATTTCACAAAACAGTGAGCTATTTTAATAATTCCAAGACCCCCATTTAACAACACACCATCCACCAACGATGCTCAGAAAATACGGTTTATGCTAGGATCAATTTCGGGAGTTCTACCCATCCGAATTCAATTCTGTAAAGTTGTACGGATTTCTTAATGACTTATGTAACTACTCATGTAATCAAAATCATAAATAAGTCACCTGATTGTTACCATATTTTCCTACACCTTAATGACTCTAATTTTGTCCAAATCTAGACTAGGTTGGGAAATTCCAAGTTACTACTAAAAAGTTTTCTGACCTACAAAATTTTCCCCTTGGCTTTTCTATAACGATGAAACCCGATCGTTTCAAAATGTTAACTAGCCTGTTAGCCCATTACATGCCCCCCTTTTAATCCCAACCCTTATAAATAAATACACAATTATGATTGTAGGAACAAAGACGATTTTCCCTCATCAGTTGATGGCCAAATTTTACAGGAGAGAACATAGTATGCATCTCCATAAATAATCTCTATACTATGAAAAGATTGGGGATTCATCCATCTTGTCGGAATTCCTAATGAATGGTATCAAGAGTCATGATTGTTGTAGATCTACTTTCGCTATGAAGAAACTTGTAAGTCTCCTATGTAGTATTTATTGATTCAATTACTATAGGAATTAAATTTTTTTGAAATGAAATGAAGCATGTACTCTATTTGAATCATCGTTATGATTGGCTTTTCATTTACATGAACAATGAATTTCATTTGCAATAAACTAGATACTAATCATGGGTTTAACTTTGTTATTAATATACCTTGTGAAAGAGGAGTGTTAGAGCAATGTTAAAGTTGCATTTGAGTGACTATAGGTCGAGATATGAATCTTACAATGAACTCAACATGATCGTTGTGATATAATGAGACAAAACTATTTCTTTCGATTAATATGTGTGTCTGCCTTTACTGAATTTGTTTTGAGTTATTCAATTCAAGTTTCAGAAATGAATAACTCAGTAGCTAAGATGAGGTATAAATATGAAAAAGAAACATTAAATTTGGTCCATTTTTTCTCTTACGATAAAGGACAATGATTATGTGATGGTGACTTTAATTATTCCGAAATCAAATTTTGTTTTTCAATGTTTTCCCTTTTATGCATTTGTTCTTTGGCACTTTTGACCTAGCAAGTGTTAGCACCTCAGGAATGTGCTTATTTATTTCCATTGGCAGATTTGAAATCATTTTTAATTTGTTTCTTTTATCTCTCATTTGGATTAGAGTGTAACATCTATTGACATGTGAATGGTATAATCTCATTTTAAATGTTGAAAGTGCCCAAATCACTCACATACATACATATTCTTTACCCATGTAGTACAATTTTTTTTAATGAAAATGTGCAACTTAAGTTTGACAGAGGTAAAAGATAATAATTAAAGATGTTATATGCGCAGCTTGTCAATGAAGATGTTGGGACTCTGATCAATAAAGTGATATTACACAAGTAAAATGACATAAGGTATTATTAAAGAACTTAATGTTTTCCCTTTTTACTATACTCACAGTTCAATTATTTTATCATTTGTACATTACATGTTCCTATTATAAGAATTGTCCCCCATTAGTATCATCTCTTTACCTAAAGGGAAAATGATCTTCAAATAAAATTGTATAATTAAAATTTATTGTCAATATTAAATTTTCCTCATAAAAAATTGGTTTTCGAATTCTAATTTTGAAAATGAAGTGCATATAATTAGTGTTGTCTATTTTAATTGACCATTACATGAGGCAAATTTAAAATAGTCCTCTAGTATATACAAAATATTAAATGGTCAATTGTAACGACTGGGTTCCGTCGTTATAGAAAAGCCAACGGGAAAAATGTTTGGGCCGAAAAACTTTTTCGTAGTAACTTGGATTTTCCCAACCTAGTCCAGATTTGGACAAAATCGGAGTCATTAAAGTCTAGGGAAATATGGTAGCAATTGGATGATTTAATTATGATTTTGATCACATGAGTAGATAGCTAAGACGTTAAGGAACCCATACGACTTGACAGAATTGAATTCAGGCGAGTAGAACTCCCAAAATTAATCTTAGCATAAACGGGTAGTTCCTGAGTGTTGTTGGTCGAAGGTGTGTTGTGAAATGGGAGTTTGGATTCTTAAATCGGCTCACTGATTCCGTGCAAGCCGCTAGGGTGGGATTATTCCCTCCAGGGCGAGGTCGTTGTGGCGGGCTGGGGGCCTCCATAACGGGACAGTCGCGATTTAAGTCAGAAATAAACCCCAAAATCGCACTTTTTGACTTTGAGAGCTAGGAGACGACCCCAGGTGTGTTCTTGATGGTTTTCCACCATTCTTAAGGCTAAAGGTAAGGTTTTAACTCCCCGAATCCATTTTTCAATTCGTAGATCGTAATCTAATGGGTAATTATCGATGGGGAAGGATTTTGATCTGGGAATTATAGTGGAAAAAACCCTAATTTGGATATTGGGATCATGGGTTTGATCTACTGTTGATAGGATTGTTGATATTTCGGGTAATTAGTTATTGTTTATTAATTCCAGTATTATATTAATTGTTTGTAGACCAAGAACAAGCGAAACAAATTCAGAGAGGGAATAATCATGTTTCTTAGGGATTCAAGCTTGTTTCGAGGTAGGTGATTGTTGTGATTCTATGATTGTATGATATATGTTTGTTCTTGCTTTATTATGATACATTTATGTATGGGAATGTTTCATTATATATCACACTTGTTGTAAATGAAGATAGATGAATGATGAATGCCATGAATAATGACTTGATTGTATGATTATGAGAATGTACTTTGTGATTGTGATTGTGGCTTGTTGAATGGATCGGGTGTTGCGTTCCGACACACTAACTTGGATCGGTTGCCACGTTCCGACATAATTATGGGATTGGTTGCCACGTTTCGGCATATTCATTAGATCGGGTACCACGTTTTGGTATGCTAACAGTTTGGGTTTGGGTTCCATGAGAGGACCAATAAGTTGATATAACTGTGATATTTGAGAATTGTAAAATTGTTCGTTGTTTGTAAATGATGATGATATTGTATATGTTCGATATATGCATCTGAATATATTGTTGTATTGACTTATGTATGTTATACTTAGTGGGATAGCCGCGAGATCCTATCAGTACACTGTGGTTGTGTACTGATACTGCACTTGCTCTTAATTTGTTGAGTGCAGGGCATTTTCAGGCGGCTATTAACAGACCTAGCTTAGAAGATCAGTGATCACTTTCGAATTCATGGATGAGCCAGTTCTTTCGGGCTGCCATGAGTTCTTCTTTCGTCTATATCCACATTTCGGACTTACACTTTTCTAGTTAGTTGTTAGTTCGTTAGTTTGGGGTTGTAACCCTTATTTTTTAGACTTTTGGTTCATTGTTAGAAGTTTTGGTACATTGACTTTCAGGTTCTAGGCATTACTTCCGTAATGTTAGTTTTAGTTGTTAAACTTCTGTTAAAGTTCATGGGAACTTCCTATCTTTTCCTCTGCATTTAAACTTATTTCCGTAACCTTAAATGCTTTAGTATTTGATTAAGTTGGTTAGCAAATTAGTATGAATGGTTCTCCCACCGGAGGGTTAGTGTGGGTGTCAATCACGATGGTCTGGGTAGTGACATCAATAAATATCTATCTATTTCACATTTGGAACAACAAGATCGATTCTTCGTAGTTAAACTTGAATCGAGAACAAGGATCAATATCTCAGCAAAAAAGATTATAGAAAAAATAAATCAAAGCATATAAAACCAATCGTCATTTTCAACTGAAGTACTCCTATTGTTGATAATTTGTAGACTTTCAAGCCTCAGCAACTAATTATATGTGGAAAAACTCTTCAATTTATTTTACGACTCAACATACATGTGTAATGTATATGCAGAGAAAATATTATACTTAAAAAAGACGTAAAAACACTATAAGTTGAAATAAATAATAAATTTAAAATATTTAAAAGGTATAACATAATTGCGGTGATTGCATACAGAATAGAATGATCAAAGAAATTCACTCACAAATATGGCAAAATTGAGGAAGTCTCTATCATTAATTAGACTTTTAAAACTCCAATATTGAAATGAAAGAAATTCTTATAATTAATATTTTTTCATTTAATAGGCTCGTATATATCATTAATTCAGATAAGTATGTTAATAATAAATTCAAAATATATATTGAATGGTCAACAAAAATATCAAAAAGAAAATTTTCAAAGGGTTATAAAACCTATCACCATATTGATCAACTCGATCAAGTAGCTCTAATCATTCGGTTAATACTCTCTAGATTCTCATGTATCTCTTTTTCTCTGAAGTTTTATATTCAGGCAATCTACAATGTGGTAAGTTCTTAAATATCTAAAGTGTTCTATTCTTCAAAGATATGAGTTTTTGCAACTTTATCTCTTCTCTTTTATTCTCCTTCTAATGTATGCATGAAGGCATCCAAGAAAAGAAACTTCTTGTTTTTCATCTTCCCCCAATTTTTTTCACTTCGGTAAAAAATGAGAGATAAGTGTATGAGTTACAGGGAATGGAAGAGAATAAGTGTTGGTCTCATTTTCCAACCTCTTCTGATTTTCTGTAACTTTTACACTCATCACTCATTTTCTGCCATAGGAAAAAAGTTTGGGGAAACTGGGAAACAAAATGTTCCTTTTTTCAAATTCCTTCATGCATGCTAGAAAGAGAATGAAAAAAAAGATGAAGAGAAATTGCAAAAAATTGATTATTTGAAGAATAGAATACTTTGAGTAATTAAAAACTTACCTATTATTGATTGCCTGATTACAAAACCTGCAAAAAACAGAGCTACTTGAAAGTCTTGAGCGTATTAACATCAGGATTGGGGGTACTCGAGTTGATCGATATAGCGATAGGTTTTATAACCTTTTGAGATTTTTCTTTTTGATATTTTGTTGACTATTCACTATTCTGAAATTACAGACGAACTTACTGAATTTATGTCACATACGAGCCTATTAAATGAATTTTTTTTTTATAAGAATATATTCATTTTCTAAATTTGAGTTCAAAAAATATAATGAATGATAGACTACTTAATTTCACGATATTTTTGGGTGATTTTGTTTGATCACTTTGTCGTGCCTGAAATCATCGTAACTTATCATTTTTTTTATGTTATACTTTAAAATATTTTAAATTATTAATTATTTTAATCTGTAGTACGTTTACGTCATCTTTAAGTATATTATTTTTTCTACACGTGTTTTGCACATGTATGTTAGGTTGTATAATCCACAATTCAGAAACCCACTTTAAAAAATATCAAAGAGGATTAGAAATTCCACAAGGAAAATCACTTTATGTGACTTGTGCACATCCAAAAAATTAGAGGCCGTATAAATACTAGTTCCGATCAAAATAAAGGACACATTGATATATTATAGGAAAAAAAAAACTTTACCAATTAGGTCACTTGTTAAGTTGTTATATTTGCAAGTAAACTTCTTAGTAACATCTAGATCATTACAAATTCTGAGAAAATCTCATAGGAGTACTATTTTACTTTCAAAGTTGACCAACCAAAATTTTTGCAAGGCCAATATTCTCTCCATCATTATTATTACTCAATATTAGGAGTACTATTTATTTTTCTAAAAATTAGAATTCTTATCTTTCCCAAAGTAAATAAAAGTTTTCTATAAATATAGGGTCCATTTTATTACCTTTATAAAGGAAGTTAAAGAGCATTTTCTCCGAACACTAATAGTTCTCAAAGTTTACGATAAATATTTGTATTGAAAATATTAATTACCATAAAATACACTTGACATTTTTAAGTAATGTTGACAATATATTACATTCACTGGGAGACTCAATATGATTTGCGACCTAAAGTAAAATTTTAAATGAAACCTTAATTTGTTTTCTCAAGAAAAAAAATGATTTTAATATTTAATTTGTTTAAATTTTATTTTTATAGCTTTTGTGATACAAAATTATAAGTAAAATTGTTTTATGATCAATTTTAATTTTAAGAAAATTTTTCCATCTGAGACAGTTGTTATTCAAACTATAAAAGCAATATATGCATTTGGAAATTAATAAAATCTTCGGATCTAGATCAAAATATTTCTTACCTTTCTACTCCCTATGTCCCACACGTTCATTAAGCAAAATAATAAATATAAGGTATAGTTTGCTAAGTTATTCCTATTTATTCCTAAAAAAATTTGTTTCATCTTAAAAATTAAGTGCTTCTATTTTCTTTCCATGTAAACTCTCTTACACAATAAGATTATGCATATATCACTATAAAATATATGTAATAATAATATATTCAAATTAAATACGAAACTATATATCGTAAATTCATTGATGAATGAGAGATTACCACCAATAATATTATTTTAGAGTCCCAAATATGTTACTTATGTGTTTGCATACAAAACTTAGTGGTTGGATTTGGTGATGAGTCAAGAAAACTCAAATTCAAAAGCAAAATAAGAATTAGCTTGAGACCAAATGGATAAAGTTCTATTTTGTACATTCTCTAACACTATGAAAGCATTATTCAAACTCAACTATTATGAAGCTAGCATAAAGTGTTGTTGCACAAACAAATTAAACAAAGTATTAGTTTAGGTGTCACGACCCAAACCGTCATGATCGGCACCCACACAAACCCTCCGGTGGGAGGACCATTACAACCCAAACAAACAAATTTTATGAAAACTAAGGCATTTAAATATACGGAAGCAGGTTTAAATGACTATAAAACTGGAGTCCCCATAAACTCCAAGGTTTTAACTAACAACAAACCAAACTAATGCAGAAGAACAACCCCTAGAACCTGAAAGTCATTGTACCAAAACTCTACTAATGACAAGTCTAAGAACAAGGGGTATAACCCCGAAACTAAACAACACCTTAAACAAAAGTCGGAGTCCGAAAAAAGTGTACTTAAACAAGAAAGATCCATGGTAGCCTCAAAGAACTAGCTCACCCTTGAATCTGTTCACGCTCAATAGTCACCTAGCTGAGGTCTATCAATAGCCGCTTGAAAATGCCCTGTACTCAACAAAGAAAGAGAAAGTGCAGTATGAGTACACAACCACAGTGTACTTGTAGGATCACACGACTATCCCACTAAGTGCAATATACATAAGTCATTACAACAATATAATAATATGCATACACCGAATATATACACAATATCGATATCATTTATGAACAACGGACAAGTTCACATTTATCAAGATATACAGTTATGTCAAATCAATGGTCCTCTCATGGAACCCACACCAAAACTATTAGCATACCGGAACGTGATACCCGATCCAATGTTTATGCCGGAATGTGGCAACCGATCCCATATTTATGCCAGAACGTGGCAATCGATCCCATGTTTATGCCGTATCGTGACGACTGATCCAAGTTAGTGTGTCGGAATGCAACACCTAATCCAGTCAAAAAGCCACAATCACAATCACAAAGTACATTCTCTTAATCATACAATCAAGTCATGATTGATGGCATTCATCATTCATATATCCTCATTCACAAGTAGTGTGATCAATAGTGCAACATTCACATACATACATGTATTATAATAAAGCAAGAACAAACATATACACACAATCATGAAATCACAACCATCACCTACCTCGAATCCAAGCTTGAATCCCCTAAGGCACTTGAATCTTCTTTTCTGAATTCTTCTCGCTTGTTGGTGGTCTAAAAATATACAATTAACGCAAGGATCAACAATCAAAGATCTAATTATTCAGATTATAACAATCTCAATAACCCTAGACCAAACCCAAGATCCTAATACCAAATTTATGGCTTTTTCCACCATTAGTTTCAGATCAAAACCCTTCCCCCAAAATAATTACCTACGAATTTACATTCTACGGATCAAAAAATGGAGTCGGGGAGTGAAAACCTTACCTTTAGCATGAAGAATGGTGGAAAACTGTCAAGAAAACCCTTGGGGTCGTTCATTAGCTCTCAAAGTCGAAAAGTGCAGAATAAAACATTTTTGGGGTTTTATTTCCAACTTAAGTCGCGTCTATCCCGCTACAACGGGACCCATCCCGCTATAGCGTCATCAATCCTGCTATAGCGGCATACACGGAGACAGAATGCTGGAATTTGAATTCCAAGCTCCTATTTCACAACACACCTTTATCCCATGACACTCAAAACATACCCGTTCACACTAAGATCAGTTTCGGGAGTTCTACTAGCCCGGATTCAATTCCGTAAAGTCGTATGGGTTCCTTAACGTCTTAGCTATCTACTTATGTGATCAAAATTCTAGTTAGATTACCCAATTGTTACCATATTTCTCTAGACCTGCCTGACTCCAATTTCGTCCAAATGGACTAGGCTAGGAAATTCCAAGTTACTACTCAAAAGTTTTCTGGCCCCAATTTTGTCCACATTGGCTTTTCCCTAACGACGAAATCATGTCGTTACAATAGATACCAATTTACCCATCACTCGTCCCCGAGTGATCAACTAGGAAAGACTGGCTAAAGTAAGGGTGGGTAGAGTAATATCTGAATCATCGAATTACTGGGGATACTTGTGTCGCATGCCTTTCTTACCGAATCTCATTACCCCCTAAGGGTTTCACATCTCCAACCTCAAACCAACCAATTGAATACCTCCACATCCTCCCTTACAATGCCTCAATGAAGTCATCTCAATACTCGAGTGATATATATTGTTGTATGTAGACTTAACTAACAAAAAAAACAGTTCCCAACAACCACCAAAGTTGATCGTACACACGTCTATAACATGTTATCAAGGACCTTGACACAATCATCGGGACGAATCCTTTAGCACTTAAGCATGATAAAATTCCAAGTTAATACTCGCTACAAATAGAAGTGAACCTGAACCAACCAACACACACTCATAATACCCAAATAATTGTAGTTCTTATCAACATCTCCTTCTCACAACATAAATTTCCATAAGCTTAAGTTACAAAATTTGGTCTTTATACACCAGATATTTATTGAGGGATATGTCTAAGCATACAAACCCTCTAGCAATATTATCGAAATGCTAGATTTAGTAATTATAGATTACCTCTTAAGAACAGTAGAATTGGATTCAATGACCCCCACATTCAACCACACATAATCAATATATGACCTTGACAACTAGATGAGTATTAAGATTTTCGAACAACCATAATTACACATGGTAGCTCTTCTATGAACTCTCACAAGGAACAACCATAATTACACATGGTAGCTCTTCTATGAACTCTCATAAGAAAGGTGGTACCTGTAGAACTACTAAAATACTTTTAACAACTCCAAGTCAACACCAATTATGTCATTTGAAATAACCAAATCTTCCCAATATTCCCACTCAACCAAGAGAACATAACAGGATTTGGTACCCCTGATCCACCACTAGGGATCCACCCACAAAAGTGAAAACACACGAGAGCATAACTAGTGAATCATACTCACAATACTAACAACCATCATAACACTCCGACCATTTACCTTATTATAACTCAACACTTTTAAATGAAACCTTTCTTAGGTACTTAACAATCAATAGTAATAAACTTTACGACTCAACCCAGGTGTAAGTCCTTTCAAATGCTCAATACTGGGTACAATTGATCATTTCTCACCTCGCCAATTCATACCTTGACAACATATCTCACCACAAATGTAGACTTACAATGAAAAACATGAATTGTAAATTCAACCGTATAACACAATCTTCTTATCTATCAACATTAGCTTATACCTTGAAGATTTTATGAATTCATGGATCTTCACTTATCATTGATCACATCTCCATTGATCTTATAATATCCTTCGCTAAAATTCCATCGTACTCATTACTAAACTTAAAACAAAACCAAAACAATTATCAACTCGAGCTAATGTCTGTACACTCATTTCTCAAGTCCTTTCCAATAGTTTTTTAACCAAATCTGACGGACTTGTGAGACTATTACCATAACCACATCAAAACGAATGAAATGACACATCTCTGGACCAAATTATCCCCCATCTGAAGATATCTCTTTACCCTTTGCAATCAAATAAAATATTCTTGCTCTCGCAGCTCTCTAAAGGTGTTACTACATCCCACTATTTTTTTCATTATGACTTTAGCTCTTTAATTTCTATTCAAATGGTGTCCCACCATCTCTTAACACTTGCCATACAACCTCGTTACTCACCAAATATTAGAAAGCCACAACCTTAGATACTCGCAAGTCGTAATTACTATACATAAATTCGCTCAACCAATAATTTTATTATATAGTTGCATCCCGTCCCAATCCATCACGAACTCTTATTACCATTACCGTCAGTCAGCCTTGACTATCACTACGAAGCCAACCTTTCATCAACACGACACCTCAAACTCAGGTATACTTATCAAATTCAGAGGATTAACCCAATCTTGGTATACACTTTCTTACTAAAATCTTCAATTTCCTTCACCCAAGTTTACTCAATGGAAATTTCTTTATCCATAAGTTTGTCATTCCGGTATTAATCCACTCCCTTATGGATTAAGATAAAATCATTAGTCCTCATACTACCCTCCTTCTTCCTAACAAAGAAGACAGGAGCGCCCCACTTGGAAACACTAGAACGGATGAACCCTTTATCAAGAAGCTCTTGGATTTGAGCCTTAAGCTCTCTTAATTTTGTTGGAGCCATACGATACGGAGGGATGTAAATGGGGCAGGTGTTAGTTTTCTAGTCAATGTAGAAATATATATCTCTATATGGAGGCATACCAGGAAAATCCATAGGAAGCACTTTCTTAAACTCAGACACAACAAGAACAGACTCAATAGAGGGAGACTCAACCTCAACATCCCAAACAGCCAAATAAGCCAAACAAATCTTCCCTACTAGTTTCCTCTCCCCAATGGAGGATATGATCTTAGATAGCTTAGGCTTGTACACCCATTCCCACTATAATTTTTCCCTAGCGGGGATCTCTAGAGTTACCGACTTAGTATTACAATTAAGCTCAGTATAATAAGGGAACAACCAAGTCATGCCTAAGATTATATCAATTCAGTCATATCCATCATAATCAAATCAACCCAAATCTGAAAATCCATAAACACAACAGGACAACACGATATACATGGGTGACTATGATAGACTCTTCAATTGGGGTAGAAACATGGATGGCGGTATCAAGTATATCACAAACTGCATCAAATCCCAAGTAAATTGGACTGAGACATACAAATAAGTAGAAACTGGATCAAACAAAACAATAGCCACCCGGGCACAAACACGAGTAGCTCTTGTGACCACTGCATCACACCCTCAAACTCGATCTTACCCGAAAAAACATAAAACTAAGCCGTGTCCTCTTAACGGGTAACATCTTTGCCTGGCTGCACTACTCCTCTACCTACATTACCATTTCCCTAGCCTCCACGGCCTTACTGATTTCCTCCTCATATGCCAGGTTCTCCACAGTTTTAACGCACCTTATAACTTATATTCGATTGATGAACACTGTATTAGATCGTGGGGGTTAGTTTGGGTACGATTCGGGGTCCACAATTGTGACTAGGGAAAAACAGGAGAGACAAGGCTGAGATTATGTCTCGCCCTGTCCCGCTCTGGAGGGAGAAATCCCAAACTGGCTGTCTCGCCATGGCGGGGAAAATCCCTCCCCAGTTGCCCCGACGGAAATAGAACCCCTGCCAACAATTTATGGTGTTCCTCTCTTTTCTAAATTATCCCAAAGGTCCCCAACTATAACAGACATTTTTAGAGTACTCCCCTTAGCTAGGATAGTCGATGTTTACCCCGAGTCAATCTCAACGATACCCAATCCAACTCATTCTCCTTTTACATCATTTCAACACTACCACACATATATCCCCAGGATATACCCAGACTCTCACACGATTATTAGTTGGTCGCAACGCACGCCTAGATTTATCGCTTACGAACCACATCGTAATTTATCTAGACCCTTGAATGTAATCTCGTGATGACTTTCTTTTCATAACAAGTTTCACGACACTCAAGCAGTTACAACTTGCAAATAAGTCTAAATTCTTTAATAAGTTCGTTCCATAGACGACTGTTACTGATCATCTATGCCTTATACGGCCCCTAAGGCAAAATACCAATTGGAACCTTCTCAGCTCCAATTAACTTGCTTGTGTCCCTTCAGCCGGGACTACGACGTCTAGTTCACTTCGTTGAGATACCAATTGGAATCGAGAAATACCAATTGGACTCAACTCATACCACAAGCGACAATAGTAGCTAGCAAGCCCCACAAAACTGCTAATTTCAATCATAGAACTTGGTCGAACCCAATTCTTAACCGCCTCAATCTTTAACTGATGGTAACCAGACCTTAAATCAATCTTAGAAAAACTGATGCACCTTTCAATTAGTCAAAAAGGTCATCTATCCGAGGCAATGTGTATGTTCTGAATGGTGACCAAATTCAACTGTCGGTTGTCTATACACTTCCTCTCTTGCTAGTGATGGTGTTATCCCTTTTGTTGCTCTAGTTCGGACCACAAAGTGAAGGAGGAACGATACCAATTTGTATCACCCAGATACCAATTGGATTCAAGTCATAGCACGAAGGAGTAGGAAAAAATGATTTTTTCCTAAAGTCCTATAGCCTCTCGAAGAAATGTACGGACGTCATCGTACTGTTCCGTAGGACTCTACGAGACTCGTTTTGGTGCAATGAGATCAACGAACCTAGGGCTCTGATACCAACTTTGTCCCGACCCAGACCATCATGATTGACATCCACACAAATTCTCCGGTAGGAGAACCATTACTACAACCCAAACAAACAAATTTTATGAAAACTAAGGCATTTAAAGATATGGAAGAATGTTTAAATGACTATAAAAATGGAGTCCCCATAAACTCTAAGGTTTTAACAAACAACTAACCAAATTAATATGGAAGAACAACCCCTAGAACCTGAAAGTTATTGTACCAAAACTCTACTAACGATAAGTCTAAGAACAAGGGGTACAACCCTGAAACTAAACAACACCTTAAACAAAAGTCAGAGTTCGAAAAGAGTGGACTTAAATAATAAAGATCCATGGTAGCCTGAAAGAACTCGCTCACCCTTGAATCCAGTCATGCTCAATAGTCACCTAGCTAAGGTCGATCAATAGCCGCTTGAAGATGCCTTGTACTCAACAAAGAAAGAGAAAGTGCAGTACCAGTACACAACCACAGTGTATTGGTAGGATCACACGGCTATCCCCACTAAGTTCAATATAAATAAGTCATTACAACAATATAATAATATGCATACACCAAATATATACACAATATTGATATCATTTATGAACAACGCACAATTACACATTTATCAAGATATACAGCTATGTCAAATCAATGGTCCTCTCATAGAACCCACACCCAAGCTGTTAGTATGCCGGAACATAGTACCCGATCCAATGGTTATGTCGAAACATGGCAACCGATCCCATATTTATGCCAGAATGTGGCAACCAATCCCATGTTTATGCCGAAACGTGAAAACTGATCCAAGTTAGTGTGTCGGAACGCAACACCCGATCCATTCAACAAGCCACAATCACAATCACAAAGTACATTCTCTTAATCATACAATCAAGTCATGATTGATGACATTCATCATTCATATATCCTCATTCACAAGTAGTGTGATCAATAGTGCAACATTCACATACATACACGTATTATAATGAAGCAAGAACAAACATATATCACACAATCATGAAATCACAACCATCACCTACCTCGAATCCAAGCTTGAATCCCCGAAGGCATTTGAATCTTCCTTTCCGAATTCTACTCGCTTGTGTGGTCTAAAAATATACAATAATGCAAGGACCAACAATCAAAGGTCTAATTATCTGGATTATAACAAACCCAATAACCCTAGACCAAACCCAAGATCCTAATACCCAATTTAAGGCTTTTTCCACCATTAGTTTCAGATCAAAACCCTTCCCCCACAATAATTACATACGAATTTACATTCTACGGATCGAAAAATAGATTTGGAGATTGAAAACTTTACTTTCAGCCTCAAGAATGGTGGAAAACTGTCAAGAGAACCCATGGGGTCGTTCCTTAGCTCTCAAAGTCGAAAAGTGTAGAATAAAATGCTTTTGGGTTTTTATTTCCGACTTAACCCGCGTCTGTCCCACTACAGCAGGACCTATCCCTCTATAGCGGCATACAGGGAGACAGAATGCTGGAATTTGAATTCCAAGCCCCCATTTCACAACACACCTTCATCCCATGAAACTTAAATTATACTTGTTCACACTAAGATCAGTTTCGGGAGTTCTACTCTCCCGAATTCAATTCTGTAAAGTCGTACGGGTTCCTTAACGTCTTAGCTATCTACTCATGTTATCAAAATCATAATTAGATCACTCAATTGTTACCAAATTTCTCTAGACCAGCCTGACTCTGATTTCCCTCCAAATCTGAACTAGGCTAGAAAATTCAAGTTACTACTCAAAAGTTTTCTGGCCCCAATTTTCTTCCCATTGGCTTTTCCCTAACAACGGAATCAGGTCTTTACATTAGGTAAATTCCATTAAATTTAGACAAAAAAGTATTACTAAGTATCACTACATAAATTATGTACAGTGAAGGTTTACAATTTATTGCTTGCTATTAGTTTAGGTATCGTTGATTCCATGTAATTTCGTTAAGCAATGTGTGTAACCATAATAGAGCGGGTATTTTAGTTCCTTTTAAAAAAAAAAAAAAAAAATTAAAAGAATGTTTTCACAAATTCCTTAAGGGGAACAAAATTTACACAACAACGTGAACTATCATATTTGTGTAGATCTCACGAAACTATTTTATTGTGAAGATCTCATAAAAATATCTTATTTATGTATACAAATAAAATATGAATAATGTATACAAACTGCATTGCCATGTCACAATCAATATACAATAAATTTCAAATCAAATAAAATCAGTATACGTCAACTGAATCAATATGTTAAATAAATATATACAAAAATAAATTGCAATTTAATTAGTGTATACATAATAAAAGTCAAACTGCTACATATATCCGTAAAATGTTATTCCTAATGTAAAAGAGTATAAAGACAGTTACTATTTTTTGTGAATACAAGTTATGTTGGTTAAACAGTAGATATCAAATATTTTTTGCTCATTTAAGGAGAGTGATAATTCTAAATTATATTTTGCTAGTTTTAAGTAGAAATTGTTAGAAGTTAGAAGAAAGATGATATCAAATATCATTTATTATTTTAAAAAAAAACTGAAAGGAGAAATATAATTCTAAATAATCTCTTGCAAGTTTTAAGGAGAAATGGTTTGAAATTAAAAGAGAAATGAAATTAAAAATCGTCTATTATTTTAAAAAATAATTTTAAACTACTGATATATTACTTTTGTGCTAATATGTGCAAATTTTTATTTGTCTGCTAATTGCTAACTAATATTGGGCTATATGTTGTAAATTATATGTAACCATTGTATATGTGTCAATTCAAACGGGGTTGTAAGAAATAACTATTGGGACGAGTCCATTCATAAGAAATGTTAATTAGCCTGTTAGCCCATTACAGCGGGGGGGCCGCGCGG